>JAYMTK010002531.1:0-13714 GCA_036897405.1 Pelargonium myrrhifolium | reverse complement strand
GTCTCATCCCGAGTATGTACTATTTATTTATTTTTTGTCTCAGAAATTTGAATAAATCAGTACTTTTGCCGATCAAAAGTAAAGAAGAAAACTGACTGGCTTAGTACACTTCTGTGCAACCAGTTCTTTGGTTCTTGTGTGAATCATCCTGATCTTCGCAAAAATGAGAAGAATGTGTTTTGCATTGACTGCAATTTGGGATTCTGTAGGCATTGCACAAAGGCTCATTGTCTTCATCAGAGGCTACAAGTCTGCAAATATGTTTATCCAAGTTACACATTTCCTTTCTCTCTCTAGAAACAATGGACCCATCAACTCTATTTCCTCCCCAATCCACTTTCGCCTCCGTTTCGACCACTGAAGATGGTGGCGGATCCATACAGGCAAGCCCTGACGAACCACCGATGAGCTTCGTTACAAGGGAGCTCTACCATTGGCCGACTAGCTCCATCCATGGCTAGCACCACCTACCCGATCATGAACCACCGGTGAGATTCGCTGGACGAGGCGGCCATTTACAACGCGAGGCGATTGAGCGGCAACAACGACGATCGATCTGGACCAGAGGGCGAAGGAAAGTAGGAAACGACGAGGCGGCGACGAAAGTGCTGGCTTTGCTTCGTTCGACCATATCGACTTTCCGCCTCCATTCACCCACCGATGGACTCGCCGTAGATCGTTGCCGGAGGATCTGCCGCCACCGAAGAAGGAAGAAGCAAGATCGGAGAAGACGATCTCTCTCTCATTTTTTTAATAATTAATATCAATATTATTAATTTTATTTTAAAACAAAAATAAAAAATGAAGGGTATTTTTGTCTTTTTGCAAGTTAACTGACAGATTATTTAACAGATCAGAAAAAAAAATGTTAAGGGTAGTAACTTGCGGCAAAAAACAAGTACAAGGTAGTAACATGCAAAACGTGTATATAAGAAAATAGTAATGTGTGATTATCCCTAATATTAACACCACCAGAGAAGGAAGAAGCAAGATCGAAGAAGACGATCTCTCATTTTTTTTTAATAATTAATATCAATTTTATTAATTTAATTTTAAAACAAAAATAAAAAAT
Source organism: Pelargonium myrrhifolium (assembly GCA_036897405.1). Classification (NCBI taxonomy): domain Eukaryota; kingdom Viridiplantae; phylum Streptophyta; class Magnoliopsida; order Geraniales; family Geraniaceae; genus Pelargonium; species Pelargonium myrrhifolium. Next base: position 12,642 of record JAYMTK010002531.1, on the reverse strand, counting down.
AAGGGTATTTTGGTTTTCTTTTGCGAGTTAACTTACAAATTATTTAACCAATTGGAAAAAATAGAAATTAAGAGTAGTAACTTGCGGCAAAAAAACAAGTTCAAAATAGTAACATGCAAAACGTGTATATAAAAAAATAGTAGCGTGTGATTATCCATAATATTAACACCACCAGCCATAAGGTTGTTTCTTCAAATATAGAATTGTTGGGTGGAATTTCATGTAGGGTAGGTACATTACAAGGTTAACACACATTTAATTTGAGAACCATCTTAAAACAGCAAATAAGGTTGATACCATTTATATTGAATCTACTTTCTTCAAAAGTTGATCATACGGCACTTCAATTGGACTCGAAAAGAGAATCATGACACTGTTTAATTGAGGATCTACATATCAAGCACGCTTGGGCTTGGCTTGGCTTGGCTTAGCCAGAGATGATTTATTTACATTTACCAAAGTAAATGCTTTAGAAGGAGATCAAAATCATTAAGATAAAAGTGAAATTTTGTGACACTCCACCTTCTTTTAAAGCTACATTTCCACAATTGGCATGCCACAAAAAATAGTCCATTCCATCAAATCAAATGGACTATCTAAAATCGTCGTCATATATACTCAAATCTCTGGGCTCCATATCCTTTGTGCTCTCTTTTTATCCTTTGTCCTCTCTTTTTATCCTTTTTCTTTTGGCTACAGTAGTTATGGATCCAGATTCAAACCAATTAGGTAAGATTTTGATAACATCTTGATACAAAATTTTCATGTTCTTGTACAGTAATAGCATAACAAACCTACTCATTTTGACATTAAGCAGCTAATTACTTTGAAAGGAAAAAGAAGGCTCATCAAGTAAAACAAAACTGGGTAAAATTGTATCCTCTAAGAGCCGCTGTGAGTGTGTTTTTCAAGCCTGGTGTAGCACCAAAATTCCAATTCCAATTGCATCGTATAGGTATGAGGAATGAAGAAAATAACGTGACTTAGCTTCAAGGATCCACGTCTTCTGGGAGCTTTGCTTTTCCAGAATAGACATACTGCATCTCCTCCTTCCATGTCTGCAGCAATTCACAAATTTACATCATAGCTTGGAAGTGGGAATACAAAATTTAACTTTCATAAAAATAGAAATAAAAACAGCAAAGTTTTACCTCATTTCGAAAGGCAATCCTTAGTTGAGGCACATTTGTTTTGTGAATGTCATTTCCTTCAGGACCTCTCAGATAATATTTACTTCCAAGCCAATGTGCCTGCAACAGAAAAAGAAAACGGAATATTCACTGTGTCATCAGTTTAAACTTAAAATAATATGAGTTGCTTAGTTGAAAAACTGGATAAGATGACGGTGACAGACAGGAATGCAAAGAACCTGTTCATCAAGTTCCTCACCTTGGCTACATGTGAAAATCCAGATTGATAGACTGAATTTCTTGCTATCTCACAGAGGTCACAGGCACTGAGCTTCCAAACCTTTGCTGCAACACTATATTCCTCCACAAGTGCTTCTTTTGTCAAATGGATTTGCAGAGGATCATCAGATGAGAGCGACACATTCATGCCGCGCTGGAAGAAGATGTGGAATGGGTTTCGATTGTAGTCCAGGAAAAGAGAATTATTGCTCAGAGGTGACATGGCCAATCCAATCTGACAACCATACAGATGCTTATCATTTCAAAACGTTTGCCAGAAAATTAAGCTCAATTGACACATGAGAAAAACAAAAACAATGCACAATTATCCTTCAATGACATTTATCATTCACTGGACTTCACACAACAGCAGCTGTTGAATCCAAAACAGCCTAGATCAAGCAAGATGTTAACATTCAGATGCAATGCAAAGCACATTCTCTTAAAAGTTGTGAGTTGGTCATTTTATAATGCCACAGCAATGATCTAGTTCATTGATTTTTACTGACCAGTATTGGATGAAGGTCACCAAATACCCAGATCTGAATCCCGGACTCTCAATAGATACATACTATTGCTTTAAATTCCATATGCACAGGGACATGCGAGCAAGCGCACACACAAACATAACAAAGGAACCTATGCAGTTGTTTTACTCTCCAAAATTATAGTGGTAATATCACTTGCGTTAGCACAAAAATCACAAAGAATATTACTCCCTCCGTACCAAAATGAGGGTCCACTTTCCTTTTAGGTTAGTTAGTTACCTATGAATTACCAAAGAATATCCCAAGTGAAGTTAGTTAGAACCCCTTGAGTTTGTTAGAACAAGAGATCATGAGGGTATAAAGGGCAAATAATACCCAACCCTAACTAATTCTTAATTCTACAAAATGAGAAAGTGTACTCATTTTGGGATGGAGGGAGTATATACCACTCCAATGCATATAACCAGTGTTTCAATGTTCAACAGATGCACAACAAATACCACACACTAGAAGACTTAAATTAACTCAAAGAAAATTGCAGAGGGACAATGGTCATGATGCCAACCTCAGCAAGGTAATATAGATACTGCAGAACAGGAGACTTCCGCAAGTTGATCCCGTGAGAAATATTATGGCATAGAAGGAATGCAGCTGCCAGATGATCAATTTCACCAGCCTGCAGGGAGAGAGAGAGAGAGAGAGTAAATATCACTAACCCATGCACTGTACAATGAGCTGCACATAAAGTAGACACTAACCTCTCCACAATGAGGCCGCAATTTAATTGTTGGCAGTCCTTTTGATTCTCGGAGCTAAAAACAAAAGGCAAACAAGATATGAAATTGAGTTCAACACTATCCAGCCATAAACTATCCGAAGCAGAATACAGTAATAAGCAACTAGTGAGAGCAGCTGAAGAGGTTTTTTTGTATAGTATGGGTAAAAAGAACCAGTAGGGTAATCACTTTGGCCCCAACAAAGCAATTCAAGGCTAAAATTTAGATTAATATAAGCACATATATGATATATCTCTGTTTATAGACAAAATTTAATTAGTACCGTGGTTAAAGTTATGAATAGGCAATTCTATCATCAGGCAACTATCGGATTACACTTGTACATTCCATATCTCACAGCTTCACATTTAAGAATGATATATAAGCAAGTATACACAAATCAAAGAGATTTAGTCATTGCTTAACACTCCTGGCTATGATTTTAAGCTAATATCAACATTCAAAAGAATTGTGCATACAGAAGAATAAACAAGTTCCACATTCATATGCAACATATTTGAGAATAAGACAAGCAAACATAGAAAGAAGAAGCTGATAATTGTGCCATTCAAATGTACACACCTTGTTTAGAGTATACAGGTTTGCATAGCAGTAGTACGTGTAATAGGAGTAAGCAGGATTGAATTCATTGGTCCACTCAGCAGGCTTAGGCATGTGCTTAGTTGGACGCCTTTCTGGTTTACTTTCATCATCTACAAGGTCAAAACCGACAACCTGCATTAAAAGGGAAAAACAAATTAAGAAATTTAAAGCCTCAAAAATGAAAGAGTGTAGAAATGGAATGTACAATAAGCACTCACAAATAAAACCCAAAGTGCACATAAGAAAATTTGTGTACCAGATGTAAGTAGATCAAGGTAGATTGATAGTAAAATACAATATGCATGCATGCATAACAAAGAAGATTAAAAATTAACTAAGAGAAGATGAAAAAAAAAACCATGTAATATGATGTGGCAATGTGCAAACATGATCTACATACATCAGGACAAGAGTGACAGAAGTCAAGTACCAAAGAACAAGAACTAAGCAAAATGGAACTTGCATCAATTACTTTGGTATGATGCAATTACAAGGTTACAAGGTTAATAATACATGATGAATCGATTTGGTACACTTGTTCACACAGTATAGATGTTTTAAAATACTTATTATCAAACTACATTATGGATATTAGCCATTTATGTTGAACTGCAGCAATAGTAATAGCCTTTAATCCACTACACAGAATGGCTATGTGAATCTGAAATCTCAGAGGAAACTTCTGCAGGCATGCATAGCAATATAGCATGATACATAGATGATTTAATGAAAAACCTATTACGTGACACTATGAAAGAAGTAGAAAAAATGACATGAGGAACTTAATGAATATATTTCAAAAGAAGAAAATACTCCAAAATAAATTGACAGTATAAAAAGTTCAACTAACCTGCAGTAGGAACATGTGTAATTGAGGATGAGAATTTGGATCAATTGTGACTTCGAATAGTGGAATGAAAATATTATCCAATATGTTCTGAAAAGATGTAACAATTCCCATTTTCTTGTACACATTGTATAACCGTGGTAACTGCACAATGGAGTCGCAACAAATAACAGGTCACTCAGATGAAAGTTACAAATCAATGAACATAAATAAGAAATATTTTCACATGTGTTTCTCTTAGTCTATTTTCCCTCCTAGATATTATGTTAGTGATTAGAACATCAAATACTTTCAAAGAATGGTACATCACTAGGTGGCAAGTGAGGGAGCATAGACATTATGAAATACCTGGATTAACCAAACAGCATTTTCACTGTAGATTGAATTGTTAACAAACCAGCTTGCAAGCTGGTCCCATTCACTCTGTTTCCTTCCATATATAGAAATCCGGTACTCTGCCATCTGAAAAGATAGATGACTAACTTAAGTTATAACAATCATAAGAAAATATTTGAGAACACAGGTCATTGGCAATTTTGCCATCAAACTCGACTGAAATATAGAGCATATAAATAAAATATAATAATACCTGATATTTGCTTGCTTCAAGATCTGATAAAACTTGCTTTGTTACTTCTGCCAAAAATCTACCTGTACGATTCACTTTAAGAATGAGCACATACTCCTAATTTCTAGACACAACTTGATTCAAAAGAGTACATATGACAATTATCTTAGTAACCACTTTAGACACCGAGATACTACCACAAATTTAGGACAAGTAAACACAGAGATGAACTAACCAGATCCAATTGATAATAGCTATGAAAGTTTGTCCTAAATTTTAGGCTCCAGAAAATATTTATACAGAAAGTGATTATTACAGATGAAATAACTAATTTTCTAGGTTGTCCTTGGAAAGTATTGTTTGCTTGGGAGAAATTGACTTGAATAGATTGAAAAACAAATTTCGACTAGACTTCTATCGACCGGAATATATTGTCCACTTTTTCATTTGTCTTTATGCACCAAACACTGGGTGTATGATTGAAACAAAAGAGCCCTAACTGTCCATCTCAAGCTCAATTATCATTAGACTTCTGATTCCTCTTCATTGTTCTCTGGTTTCTATGTTCCACAATTTCAAGAGGCAATATCTTCAGTTTTTGCATCATGTTCAGTTAACATACTAGTATTTACGGTAAAACCTACATCAGTCAAAAGAGATAACTACCAGAAATAAAACCAGGTGAGAGTTACAGGTATATCCAATTCTTCAGAACATATCTATGAGATGCCAGCAGAAGACACGTATAAGAATTTAATTGAAGTTTCAAACACTGAGTTCCTATCATATTAAATGGAAAAGATAAAGAACCGTACGCAGTCTAATATTATTTCTAATAGCAGATTTACAACTAATCAATTTTACGCAGGCAACAAATTAGCTACATGTACTTGTGTGTCAGACCTTGGATAAGATTATCCTGTTTTAAGAAGATCTCTCTGAGTCTGCTCTGTCCACAAGGATTATATTTAAGATTGAATTTGTCAAATCGGTGGAAAGTACTCTTGTCAGCATGAACGTCCAACAAATCAACATTAAGGTCATACCTGCATAGCAATTGATATTGGCTCAAGGAGAGAGAGAGAGAGCTGACAAAAGACAATCCATGTAACATGATAATACATACCCAGTCAAGTCCAAACTCTCAAACACTTCAGCTAGTGTCAGATACTTTCCATCTCTGAATATAACAACCTGCGAACCATAATAATGATGAAGAAGTAGCATCAGCATATTAAAAAGAACACAGAAAACAGTTAATACAGGATGGCTTTGAGCTTTACCTTAACTCAGCAAACATGGTGAGAATTGAAGGCTAATGAGACATTTGATAAAACAATTCGAAGATACAAGACATACCTCGTCGGGTTCTTTCCTTAGCTTCGATTTTATGAAGCGTAGAAGATGCTTCTGGTTCATGCAAGCAGAATGATGTACGTGTGTATCGACTTTTCTAATATTGTAGAAATCACGGTGTGGTGCACTCTTCTGAGCCAGGAACTCTCTATCTGCATTTACTAACAGATGAAGGCGGAATTTCTGTATAATGTCCAGGTGTAAGTTAAATACAGAAAGAGTAATAGAAAAAAGAAAGGTACCCAAACAAACAGAGAAATATTACCTCCTCTAGAAATCGTAACCTGTGATGACACGCAGAGCGTACATTTCCAACAGACATAATTCTTAAAACATGATGCATATCAGTAAAAAATTGTGTTGCACTTGCTACAGGAAAAAGCTCGTCACTGTCTGCATAAAAATTGCGCAGAAGCTCAATCATTCACTATCGAGTAATTAAAGACAGAAAATGTAAGAGCAGTGATATTATTGCATATGGAAGTGAAATGGACTATTCTAAAATACTAACCATTTCCACTTGCATAAACATGTACGACTCCATCTTCCATCCTAAAGTGATGCTGCTTAAATGAAATAGAAAGAAGAAAAGTTAACATGTATAAATAGCTTCACTCGACTACTAGAGAGAGTTCAAATATACTCCATTGAAAATGTGAAGTTCATCTGCAGAGAATAGAAAAAGAAAACTCACTGCCGATGGTTCAACAGGTTCAAAGTGATAGGGATCACTTTTAATCTGAGATGCATTAGATTCTGCCTCAGCAACCTTCATCCATGGAACAACCTTTTCCCTGTAAAGGTAAGTTTTGCGCAAATCCAAACATTCACGGAGCATTTTTCTTACTTCTTCCTCTTCTCTATTGGCTGACTCTGGAAATGGATATTAAGAAGAAGAGAGACATTATAATTAAAAACTAGCCATGGTAACAGTTATTATATTGCCTAGTCACTATTTCTTTCCAATAAAATCATAGATTTAAGAAGTAAAATATAAAAAATACCAATCCACTTCTCCAGTTAATGTCTAGAGCAAGACTCAAATGAACAAAAATTGGAAGCAAGAAAAAATGGATAAGACAGAGTTGACAATACCTAGCACCGTAGACCCCATTTGTGATATAGCATTGGCAAAAGTAGGATCTGCCCCCACCACATGCGCTGAAGCTTTATCTATTTTTTCATTTCCATTCACAGCTGCTGTTTCGCTTCTAATCACTTTGCCATTCTCCCCATCCTCACTAATTGGAGCAATGGATGAGTTTTGAATTTTTGAATCTGAATCCTGCAAACACAGCAATAAAAATATAATGAAATGGAATAATAGTTTTATTAACTATATAATGAAGTAAAATTACTTTGCAAAGAAAATGGCCAACATACAAACAATTAATTGCATATGGAAGAGCACACTATATTAGCTATATCTGCTGACATTATTAACAAAAACAGATTGAACATTTGAACTATTTCTTTCCTTCATTTGTAAGTATTTCAACTAATTCATGCTCCGAGATGCCAATTACCAGCAATGGTTGTCAATAATTGATACAAGATATTGTTGCAATGACCTATTAACCAACTTTTTAGATATAATGTAATAATAATAATAATACCAATACTGCAATAGTAGAAAGCAGAGGCACTGACATGACTAGGTTATAATAGGGCCTTCCTTGCATAGAAATTCTGTCAGCAATGCAGCAACAACATCTAAATCACATCTGTAACTCAACTTAAACCCGGACCTTGTTTGTATCCTTGTTCTATATTGGTTTAACTGACCAATAAATATGTTGGACCAGTATAGATAAATAACATGATAAATATATCAGTTGCAAGAATACAGAAGCACGAAAGTATTAAAGTATACATACATGTGTAGCCATAAAATCTGTTGCTGAAGGTTCTATATCCTCGGCACTGAAGAAAGTGTCATCTCCAATTGCAGCATCTGTTCCTTCCTCATCAGAATCCCCAGCACTTTCGATTGTATTGCAAGCAGGAGATCTTGGAGTCATGCGTCTACTAACAGGTGCCACCCTTGAATTGGAACCAGAGTGCTGCTTAACAGACATATCTCCTACATAAAGCGGAAATGATATAGTAGTTGATGTAGTGTGATATGGAACTAGAACCAATAGACATGGGGCCAAACCCCTTTTCCGGTATGCAAAGGATGACACAAGTTATTAATAACCTTAGTATGCACGAAGTATGAATAAACTAACTAGTTGATTTACTGATCAGGTATGTCAGTATGCATATTTTGTGTATATAGAAAATATGTAAAACCAATACTCGACTGTGAGAATTACTTCCACTGTTACTCATACTAATACAGCTCTTAAAAGTGGCATTCAGTCCAAGATCATCCAGGTGTAAAGCTATCTTCGTCATGGTTTAATGAGCTAAAACATGTTGAACCCTCCAAATTAAATATGAGATGAAGTGGGTTTTGGCAATTTCAACATTGAACCAAACCTTTGGCCGACATGAAAAGCTTCTACCAAAACACTTCTGATAATTGACGATTCAATCATTATTTTAAGGATTTAATATTAGCAGTGCAACCCTAAATAGAAAGAATAAGTACAACTACTATTAACAACTTAGATATATTCCACACTTCTCATAAGTCATGACTGCAGTAGTTCTGGAAAGTCACCTCTAACTAGACTGCTTGGAATTTGGAATAAGTTAGAAACATTAAAATTGCTGAAATGAAATTGGGATAGCCACAAACAGATATACAAAACTATACATATATTTTTATTTCAAAATCATTTTCAGATTACTTCTCTTTCACCAACTAGGTTTTTCAAACAAAGTATGTTCCGCTGCAACCCTAAATTACTAAAAAGATAAGCACAACATGATAAAAGCTCTCACCAACAAAACACTAAAGAAACAGAACAAGTAGTAAAACAGAGAGCACACATACCATCTCGCTCGCCAGTTCGCAGCGGTGGAAGTCCGGTGGGAATCAAATTGAGTTTATCAAGCTGCGAGGAAGCACCACCCTGAGCTCTAGCCTCCAACCAATCATTACCAGCGGCCGCATTCGGCAAGGAAGACGAAATCCGATATCGCCGGAGCGTCTTCTCGTCCAGAGACCCAGGCAAGCAAATACTCGTCCCTCCTCCCCACATTTCCCTATCAACCACCTCCTCGTCGTCGTCAGACCCGTACAGTCCCCCATCGGCCTCCTGCTCCACCTCTTCCTCCTCCTCCTCCTCCTCCGCCTCTTCAACGAGCCCCCGGGCGGCGACATTGGAGGTCTTGTGGCGGATGTCTATGAGGCGCTGGAGCACCTGATCAACGCTGCGCTTGTGTATGTAGAAGGCGGAAATGGCCATCAGCGAGGCTCCGACCAGCGCCGCCATAGCGAGATGGAGGGTAGCCGGAGGATCCATAGAAGAAATGAAACCCTAGTTCTCCTCTCTTCTCTATCAGGTGGTTGCAGAAACAAATAATCCAAGAAGGTGCAAGCAAGCAAATGCGAAGCGAAGTCTCGTGTTTGGTTGGCTTTGGCGGTCTGGGGGTGATGTTGAGGCTTTTATAGTGTGGCGAAGAGTAGCAAAGTAGGTAACTAGTGAAAAGTGAGGACTCGAGTGCATTGTCAATCTTTTGGGACCCACAGCAGTGTACACGTGTGCGTCTTTTACCGCAAAGTTCTTACTAATGCTATTTACTTTATTAAAATAATGAATATTTTTTTAAAAATAAATTGATAAATGTCGGAATGGGATTGGGCTGGCCCATCTGTTTGAGGTTTGAGAAATGGTGAGTCGTGAGTCATAACTCATGATTAGAGTGGCTACGGTTGGACCGTCCAAATGGTTTACATCTATCAGTATGCGCCACATATGTGACACCTATTCTGTTTTTGATAAGAAACGATTTCACTGACAAAGGATAAAAAAGTTCAGGTAGGGATACATAAAATAGTCTAATAATTCATCTCACACGCAAATTGGTTGAACATGATAAATTCAAGGCTTAAATATTTTTAGACCCCTCGAACTTGACCGGATTTTGCGATTAGTTTTTGGATTTTTTTATTAAAAAAAACACTCTTGAACTTGTAGTTTTTAACCATTTGGTCTTGACAACGTTTTACTTCAGGTTGCCACCGACACGGGGGATGGAACCTCCATCGTGGCACTGCCACGTTCCCACACCCGCCACGTCAGTCAATCCACCTCATTTTTCATTTTATTTTTAAATTTAAATAATAATAATATTATTATTATTAAATTCAGAGAGAGAAGGGATTAGAAAAGGGCTACCTGGAGGGAGGAAAGAAAGAAATGGAGACGAAGGCCTCGATCTCCGATGGCGGCGACGTGTCTTCGACGAAGGAAACAAACGACGGTGACGTGGAGGCGGACGCATGTGGGATCAGCGACGGAGGCGAAGGTGAGGGGTGCAAATCGAACGGAGGAAGCCGACGATTTCTCTGGCTGCGGCGGTTGTGAAGATCTAGCACATATGGAGGCGGTTTTGTGATTTTTTTTAAATCTGGAAAATCCAGATTCCGGTGCCCGAATTCTTCAACCGGCGCCGAAAAGTCTGCGGAATCTGGATTTTCAAGGTTAAAATAAAAAATTAGATCCAAGCTCTCCAAGCATAGTATAGAAGAAAGAGGACCTAGTTGTGCTGTGATGCTTTGAATTGGATTTCAAATCGAGAGAGAGAGAGAGAGAGAGAGAGAGAAATGGTTGGAGGTAGCAGAAGTAGCATGTTTGGATTAGGTAGCAGAATTGGGCAATGTGTCTGAAGATCTTTCGCTCTATGAATGCTCACTTTTGCTTCATTTTCAGTTTCTTATGAATACTGGGTTTCAACTTGCTATAATAGTTTTCTGGGTTTTGTTTAATATTTACTGTGATTTTGTTTTTTCATGATTGGTTGTTGGGATGTCATAATGTTCTAAAATATTTGGGAGAAGATAAAGGGTTATTTATTTATTTTATAAAATGGTTGTTATCATAATGAACATAGTTGACTGCATATCAAATGTATGAGGAAATGTCTCATTGGCATTTCATTTCATTTCATTTTGTAGCTAGATATGTTATTTACCTTATGTTGTTTTTATAATACGCATAATCATAATATGTAACAATTACAATGTCGTGTTTTTTCCTATTTAGTCCTGCCTCTATTGGCTAGGATATGGGCAGATTCTACTGCCTTTCCATTAAGATACAAAATTGCACCTCTAAGGTGACTTTCATACATGACATGTCTAATATCTGCAACAGCTGTCCCGCTGTCGATCTTGTTGGACTGGATGTCTTTCTCAGAAACCTGAATCTGTCTGACAAGTGATAAGGAATCAGTTAGAATACAAGCATCATAAATATTTTTACTGTGAATAAAATAACAAACTTCCAATACAACTTGAATTTCTGCATGCAATGCACTTTCTGCTGCAGACGGACCACTTAATTGGACCATAACCTGTCCGTTGTGATCCTGCATTTTCCATCCTATTCCTGACCCTTGTTGGGCGAAGGATCCATCACACAAGAATATGAATTTCGACTCAGGAAAATCTGTGTCTCTTATACTTGTACTCAAGTTTTTAATTCCGTGAGAGTTAGACATTGAAGAGGTTACTTCAGTGGTCCTTGTTTTCTCAGTGTCCTCAAGTGTTCGGACCAACATCCTAGCTTCCCTAATAATTTGGTTAACTCTACCCCTGACTCCTCTAAAGATAAGGTTATTCATGTCCTTCCATATCTCCCAGGCCAGAGACGTAGACCAAAACAACGTATTAAGGTCCTTCGAATATTTCGATCTAGCTCTAGAAAGAATCTTAATTAACCATTCCTTAATGTTCAAAATTCTATCAGATCGAATTGTGAGGGGGGACGCAAACCACACTATCATACTTTCCTTACAATGCAATAGCATGTGAACAACTGTTTCATCAACAGAGTTACACCGAGGACATGTACCAAATCCATTCATTTTTCTTTTGAAGAGCCCAACTTTAGTGGGAAGAGCAGAGTTTACTATTTTCCACCAAAACACAGAGTTTACTACTTATGAAATGTGCAAACTCGTGCAAGTTGTCCGTCCAGGCCCACAGTTTTTTCATGTCAAGCTCGCCCTGAAAATTAAACATGTCTATTTTATGAGACTCAAATATGTTAAAAAATGTATTTTAAATTTCGAGTTCCCGAGGTTTCAAACTCACATTGTTAACTCTGGTATCTATAGTTTACTACAATACAATAGACCATTTTATGTGATTTGAACTCATAAATATTTAGTTGAGTTTTTAGGTTTCAGACTCACATTGTTAACTCTGGTGTCTATAGTTTACTACAATAAAATAGACCATTTTATGTGATCTGAACTCATAAATATTTAGCACGAGAGATGGACTACAAGAGCTCCTTTTTCAAAAGATGCGAGTATTTATTATAAAAACTAGTTTTCTACCCCGGCTTTGCTCGGGCTTACTTTTTGTTTATTTATTTTAATTGCTCAATTTCATATCAATTTATATACTATTCAAATTATTTTACTATTTTTGAACTAAATTGCATCAGAATTTAGGTAATACTCATAATTAATT
>JAYMTK010002530.1:0-13714 GCA_036897405.1 Pelargonium myrrhifolium | reverse complement strand
CTGGCCCTTCTGAACCCACGCCTCTCGGCCCTCCGAGACCCCTCAGTTCGGACCTCGGGTCTTCGGATCTCTTTGACCTGTAGTGGCTTACGTTGACTATTTGACTAGTCGCTTAGCCACGTGTAAGCCTTTCATAGGTGGAAGTTATTCCCGACTTTTTGTGCATCATCACTTATAAATTCCACGAGTAATTTTGAAAAATAAATAACATGTTAACATTTTAAAGTTTTTATTTAGTAAATCACACATGCTACACTATATATTACTCGAGGTCTCAGAACATGTGACCTGACGTAAGAAACTTAGGCCTTAAACCTCTGGGCCAAAAGGATGGGTATAACATGTTCTGTTCAATTACACACGTATAGGTATAACAAAGAAACGAGGGCACTTATGTGGCCCAATTCAATATAAGAATGTGAGTATATGACTAACAATTTATAAAAGTCCAGCCCAGCCCAGTCCAGTCCAGTACATTGACCATTGACCATTCCGTTCATCTCTTTACAATTTGGCGTCAGCTACCGTTAATTTGTTGCAAAGCTGAGTTAGGTCGCTCCGATCTTGAATTCCAGAGGTTACTGTGGTAGTGGAGCAGCATCAGCAGTTGAGCGATGCAAGGAGGCGCATCAGGCATTGGCTATGGTCTGAAATACCAGGTCTGTCTGAACCTTCTAAACTCTACTCTTCAATCTTCTTTCTTCTACTCAATTCTCAATTCTCTCTCCATTTCCAGGCTCGATGCATAGCAGATGTCAAAGCCGACACGGATCATACCAGCTTCCTCACTGGCACTCTTAGTCTCAAGGAAGAAAATGAGGTTACTTCTCATCCCTTCTTCTCAATTCATGCCTCAATCCATCTTCGGTTCTGATATATATTTTTATTTGAAATCCACCAGGTGCATTTGATTAGGGTGTCCTCAGGCGGCACTGAACTCGTCTGCGAAGGTTTGTTCTCGCATCCAAACGAGATTTGGGACCTCGCTTCCTGTCCCTATGATCAGCGCATCTTCTCCACCGTCTTCTCTTCTGGTAACCCCCATCAAATTCTTATAATTTGAATCATGTTTCTGAGTAATGATGGTTTGTTGTTCTAATATTGTGCTTTTTCATTTATTGCTGAAGGAGAAACTTATGGAGCGGCAATATGGCAGATCCCTGAGCTGTATGGCCAGTTGAATTCTCCCCAGTTGGAATGTATTGCCTCCCTCGATGGACATGTTGGTAAGATTAAGAGGTGAGAAATTCTTGCAAAAAAAAAAATCTACATATATCAGTGGTTCCTTGTAACACCAAAACATTCTTAACTAATGGTAGACCTAGAAGTATCCTAAAATTTTTAGTTTTGATTTATTGAGAAATGAAGCTTATTAGAGTTTAGAATCACTTAATTAATTAGTCATCTTATGCTTGTGAGTTAGTTTGCAAAGTTTGTATTCTGTACTCGTGTCTTGATGGCTTGTTGTCTGGTGTTATACTGACATGTTTTCAATTTTTTACTTGTAAAGGTGTGTCAGCCATTGGATTTGCATTTGAATTCCAATATATTTGTTTCAAGCCAGATGAATTTTGCATTGTTGAATTATTTTGTGTTTTTATGTTTGGATCATTGACTGTATTTCGCGTACTTGCTTGATCTATTTTGCGACAGCATTCTTTGGTGGCCGACTACAAAGCAAGATAAGTTGGTCAGCATTGATGAGGGAAATATTTTCTTGTGGAGCTTAGATTGTTCAAAAAAATCTGCCCAGGTATAGTTGAAAATGAAATCTGCATAGCAGTCTTGTTTATTAGGTTATGAAGCACCAATATGGTATGCTCCAGCTATAAGAAGCTATAAGACTGCATAACATAACCCTAGAAACTGGAACATTATGTGATTTATGTGCCAAGTATATCTACAGTGATATAAGTCGACTACAAAAACTAAGAAAACAAGGAAGATCGAGAAAAGTCTACAGATGTTGTAAATTTTGTTCAAAATATTGGTGCTCTACTTATTTAAGGCTTGTTGCAAATTTAGGTACAATCACAGGTGTCATCTGGTACATTGCACTACTTATCTGGTGGAGCATGGGATCCACATGATGTTAATTCTGTTGCTGCAACATGTGATGCGTCAGTACAACTATGGGACCTGCGAACAATGAAGTATGTTAACCCTTGAATTGTTTTGAATACTGATTTAAACCATCCAACCATAAATCAATTTTTCTTAGTTTTGGTACTGCATGGTAAATAAACCTAAAAGTTCTCACTTTTGCATCTTTTTCATTTTCCTCATCATATATTTTTGGGAATAGGGTTGGCAAATATGGAACAGCTCATTGTTTGCAGTTGCACCCATGTAATCTATTTGTTTTTCTCTAAAGAATTCATAGTAACGAAAGAGATTCTCTATAATCGCAGGAAGACAACATCAATAGAATGTGCCCATGTCTGTGATCTTGACTATGACTACAAGAAGAGGCATATACTTGTAAGAATGTAGCTTTCTATTGGTCTTAAGTGTGCTGATGTGCATGATTATTTAAATTTCTTATCAATATTGATTTACACTGACCTTGGCAACTTGCATTGTAATAACATGAGGGACGTGTGTTAGCTTGCATGTGTACAATGGTGTTAGACTGTTAGTTTAACTATGTTATGCTTAGATGAGGTAGTATCTATTAGAATATATTGCAAAATTATTTAAGTGAATGTTACATGATGTTTATGTGTTTTGCAGCTATTGTGCATCATTTTGAGAACCACTTGCCATGAAGTCGTTGACATCCCTGTCACGCTGTTTTGTTCTTAAAAATCATCAATATCTCTTGCAATGACATCACTTTTTCTCCATTTTTTGGTCATGATCTTGCAAGTTTGCAACCGTGCTATTTGAGGGTGTTTTTTTGTTGTTTTTTTCATAAGATGTGGACAACAAAATGTTGCCATTTTATATCTTTTAATCGTCCCAAGTCTTGAAGTCACTACGTCGTTTAGACTTATGTTATAAATCTAGTGTACATTAATTGAAGATAAGGAACCACATGGACGTTCGTACTTGCACCTATAGTTATTATTGGACCTCTTCTCACCACCCATATTCATTTGGGAGCATATGGGATTCGCATCCCATGGAATGGAATTGTTTATTTCTGTTCATAGCATCTCAACCATCTTTCAAATTGCATTGCTATTAATAATGTTAATAGGAAATCATGTCTATTATAGAGATTCAAAAATAATTAAGAAGTTTGAATACATTGAAGAAAAAATAAATGTGGTCTCTAACAAAGTTTGACGTCTCCATACATCTATGTGAGAGCATCAAAGTCATGTGTCATGAATTACTCCTCTTAGAACTTAGATGATGTAGATGGATGTGCTTGTCCCCCATACCTCTTTGCCTATTAAAATGCTATCATTGCTACAGGTCACTGCAGAGGATGAATCTGGGATACACATATGGGACCTTAGGATGCTTAAGACTCATATCAAAGAGCTCCCTGGACACACACACTGGTAGGTGGTAACACGACTGTCTTTCTACTTTTGCTGTCCAATATTTGTCATATTTATGTACAAAACTTGGGTGTTTCACTATTTTGTCTGAGTCGTCTGATTGTGGTACTTTGATGTTTGTTGACAGGACATGTACTGTGAAGTGTAACCCTGAGTACAGCGGGCTGATTTTGGGTCTCTCTCTCTCTCTCTCTCTCTCTCTCTCACACACACACACACACAATCATGCTTACCTTAAAAGTGTGTAAGCATTTTGTAATGGTTAAATATGATGATGAGCTACACATAATGGCTTGAGTTTCCACAACTAAAAGGTCAACCTTATTAGTAGGGTTTGGTTTGCACCGTTATATATTTCACCGATGTGGGATCACTTAATACTCCCCCTCACATGCAAGCCGAATAAGAGAGAAATTTATGTTGTGCATGTTGAAATGCCCTGGAGCTTTTCCTTAAGCTTTCCAAGATGCGTCCGACACTTAGATTCCCCGTGCACACCTTTGTGTGTCTAAGTCAGCCTTCTTTGAAATAAACAAGAACAAAGGATAGCAATGTAAGGAAGATTAAAGCTAAAAGATTATCTTAAGAAGCACCCAAGGGTAGTGGCACAGTTGGTAGCGCAGGGCTGTGTGAGTGGGAAGAGCTTTCAGGTTCGATCCCCGCTCAACACCTCTATGGGGAGAGGTGAGAACTTTAACCTGTGACCAAGCCTCGAATGAGGATTAGTCTGGGTGTGGTTAAACGACTTAAATGTGTCAACCGCGAGTTTGCATACCCACTTAGGACATCTCATGGTATTAAACCAAAATAAAAAAAATAATCTTAAGAATCTATTGAATTAATGGAAAGATAAATACAACATATGTATTACAAAGGTTATGAATAACAAACACAAACAAAGCCTATTCCTATTCATACACTGATTTCACCTACTAGCTAATTAGAATCGACAAGCACATGGTTGGCAACTCCTCATCGAACCAAATGATGGTCTAATGGCCTTCAAGTCCTTCTAAGTTAAGTTAAGAAACAAGGTTAAGCAAGCCCACTTGTATTGCCACCTCTTACTTTCATAAATTCTTGTCATGCTTTCAAATATCCACGTCAAGCTTTGCTGTCCAGCTATCATGTGCTTGCTGTCCAGCTCTTTTTTGAATTTTACATAGCATTGTCAAGACCTGAGAGTTGGTGACCAATTCTTGCATCCGGAAGTGCTATTCTGGAAGGCATGCACTGGGACGTTGCTTAGTATTTTCCTGCAAGTATATCTAAATGGGATTTTTGCTCCTTTGCTCCTATCATCTATATCTGTAAACATGGTATTAAGAAGGCATCTTTTCACTGTAGATCATTATGTGTATGCACGAGTGTCCCCTGCACCCAAAGGTGGAACCAACATACACTAGGTTTATGAGGAGTCAAACTACTAAAAATCAATTGGATTAGGTTCATAATTTCTGTCATGTTTTGGCTGTACCAATGAGACAAAACATAGTATTTTCCTAGATATTTTAATTACTAATGTTTTTCTGACAGAGGGTCAGCTGTTGCAGAGTGCTGGAACAGATTCAACTGTCAATTTGTGGTTAACTTCAACTAGCAGTGATGATCAAACATCTGAGAGGTCCTTTTCTGTTGCCTAGGATGTTCCAGCAATTTATTATGACTTACTATTTCATATTCTGATATGATTGTGTATTCTTAATGCTCTTAGTAGGCTGGTCGAGTCACCAGCTGAGACTAGTCAGTTACTGAACTCATACAGCGACTATGAAGATAGTGTTTATGGTAACCACTGCAACCTTTGTTTTTCATACACCTCAGTTAAATTAGACATACTAAAATTAACCTCACCATGTTTTAACTGAAACTAACAGGCCTTGCTTGGAGTTTTCGTGAGCCTTGGATCTTTGCATCATTATCCTATGATGGCAGGGTAAGAACACTGATAAGTATCTTTTTAACAGTTGGAAGTTTTAATTCCTAATCCTCAAAACGGGGAAGTGATTTGTCAATGGTGCACCATAACTTTTATGCTGGAGCTTGTTCCGAGCTCTGCTTGTAGCTTTTCATTGTGATGCTTCAGTTAGGATTTCTATGCTTCATATGCCTCATTTCTTTCCATAGGAGATATAAATTGGCAAATGTTGTCATTAATTTACTGAGCACAGTGCTCAGTTTAGATTAAAAAGTATGCTAAAGGGAACGCACAGCTTTTGCTTAGCAGTTCACCCAAGATATGTGATTGTACGAGTTACTTAAAAACTCAAGTGACCAGTGGGAATAGCGAGTATACCACGAATCCCACGTGACATCTCTGAAGGGAAGCTTATTATGAACTCATTTATTTTCTGTTTTTCCCATGCCTTACAGGTAGTTGTTGAATCTGTGAAGCCATACATCACCAAAAAATATTAAAACATGATGGAGGTATGTTTTCATCATCTGTCTTTGACAATGCAACTATACCTACATTTTCTTTACAAGTTGCTCAAGTTATACTGATTTTCCCCTTTACTTCACATTCAGCTTCTTCCTGTCAATGAAGAAATATGAGATTTTTGGCTTACAATGTTGTCAATTTTATACTACACTTTAGTTGAAGAGCCATATCAGTATGGTAGATCTGTTAGATTTGTGGAAATCAGACCCCAGATGGAATTTCGATTTGGGTGGTTGATAAGTGTATGTTGATCAGACCCATACATTATCGGTACAAATAAATATTTTTATTGCTTTCTCTTAAGTTGTTTTATCCGTACATACCAGAAAGAAATGGTGCGACTTCTGAATCAAAGTGACTTTTTGAGTTTATCCATAGAAATGTTCAAATGTTTGTTTAGTCTCTGTTTCCTGGTTGAAGGGTAGATTCAGAACCAAGTTTTCTCCAATACTGATTCAGCACCTAATTTGCTCTTACACGTGATTCTTTTGCCCACCATGAATGCACTGCACGTGCTTGGTGGCACGTAAGCTTCCACATGGATTGACCTATATCACTTATCAGCAGCTCATGGTGCACAAGTATTTGCCAAGTCATGATGGCATTGCGTGCTGACACGTGGCAGGATACAATAGAGGACGAACTTTACTACGATTATGCGAGGTAAGTTGGAAATGGAAGACACGTCTTGTGCGGAGCCAATCTTAGGGCATCCATAATGGTTAACCTTTAACAGGTTAATAATGTGAACTAATATTTGACACATAATCATGTTATAATACTTTCATTAGATTGACCCATTAATTGCGAGTGATAGATAAAAAAAGACAATATAAAAAACAAGAAAAGTGCACCATGACAAAAAAAAAATAGTTCTATTAAGAGGTTAATATATATTAAGCGGTTAAAAGTTATTAAGTTCAAATCTTGATTTTGTAGAGGTTAATGCACATTTACCTATACTATTAACCTTTGTAATTTTGTCATTATGGATACTCTTAAGTGGATCCGCATCTCGTTCAATTCATCTTCAGACCAGTCTTTCTTCTTAATTTTTATGATGTTGATGTGCAAAAATCCTATACGTAAGAGAGCTGAGATTCCCTTAATGATTTTGGGGTTCAATTTGCTTACATTTTTCTTCTTCTTTCTATACGCTTTGTTTTTTTTTCTTTCTAAAACAAGTATAAACTTGAATTACTTATTTTTAATATTTAAAAATTATGATTTGTTTGCAATTAAAAGATCCCGCTCAGGTCATTCCAAGTTTCAAAGAGAGGTTGCTTTAAACACCTAATGTGATGCTTACATTAATTGGATGTCATCCAGATTATGGTGAGGTGACGGTAATGTGACATAAGTGATAACATGATAATGACGTCATCCAGACAAGGATCCTTGATGAGAAGGTCCTTGAGGGGAGCCTCAAAGGGGCAACTACAAGGATGAGTATACCTTGTTTCAATCTTTCATCCGGTGCTCACCAACCGATGTATACTTTGCTTGGGGCCTTAAGGCATCTTAGATCGTGTCCTTCTTGATCCACTCATCCAAGCGTTATTTTATTTTGACAGAAGTGACGAAAACATAACTTTGGAGAAGCTCCAAGAATATATTGGTGATGCCCAAAACTCTACTTGATAGAAGCTCAAAGATTAGAAAAGAACTCATACCACTATGGTTGTGGCGCTTGATCCACAACCATGGTGAGCCTTGGTGACACATGAAGGCCAAGCTTCATGCTCAACTTGATGTGAAGACAAACGCCATGTGGTGATGAATCTCCCCACGACCATGGAATGCTCAATGGATGCATGGAAGTGAGGGCAAGTAATAACTCCTTTTGCAAGGATGAGTCACCTCCTCATGGGCATGACATATATTATATGACCATGGTTGCCTGACTTTTGGCCCTCTCTTTCGATTTTGCGCAACCGCTATCCAACCTGAAACTAATTCGTTCATTTAGGTCTTTATTGAATAGGTTTTTGGTTCATGTTTAGCCTAATTTTGATAGAATGAGGCTATATGCACTACCGACAAGTCTCTGAAAACTAACACCCATGACATCTTCCTCCAAAAGCTTCTTCACCTTCATATGCATCGACTTGTAAACTTTCAACCAGATGAATAATATTGTCTCATGCTAGCTAATTTATCGACCACCCCGTTACCCTCATGGTACTCGTGGTGGATCTCCATCATCCAATTCCTTCTAACCATTTCCCATATGTCATCAATAATTGATTCCAACAACCAATTCCCATATTTATCATCCACTCTACGTCAAAGGTAGAGTCAAGTGAGCATCTCATTTGTCTCCATCCTTCAACCCACGCAAGCTTTATGCTCGTCTGAACTCTAAAAGACCTTTAGTTCTAAAGTGAAGACAACATAAAAAGAATGTGACATGACATTATACTTTTGTGAGGATCGATTACCAGCTACAAGGGCGTGAATAAAAGTCGTAATGGTTCAAGAGTAAGCACAATTAAAATTAAAATTTATATACTAAAGTTAAAATTTCGTTAAGAGTCGTTGAGACAAAACCATTTAACTCATAAGGGAATAACAAATGGGTGATGTGGCACAATGATGACGTGCCATTTTCCCTTCTTCTACTTCTTCTGTAGACGCACATTTCATCGTGAAATCAAAATTTGTTTTTGTTGGGCCAAACGATTGGAATGAGCAACTGCAAGAGTAAGCTGACGGCTGATTTGCCGACACGTGGCGGAGTAACAAAAGATAGAGAAAACAGAAGGGTGGGGCCGCCCTCCTGCTCACGTGTAATGATTAAATCCCGGGATTCGCAGCCATCGCCGAAGAACCACCACCGATCCGATCTTCTTCTTTAACACTCATAAACCCACATTTCATTTCATTTCATTTCATTTCCTCACTTCACTGATCAGTCCCTCCACCGTCAACACACCTTCTTCTTCCTCTTCTCCCATCGCTCCATTTTCGTTTTTCATTTCAATTCCCCCATTCCATTTTCAAATTTCTCGTCTTATGCTCGCCTTCCTACATCTCCTCTCTGCGCCTATTCCCACTCGCTTCAGAGTGTTTTTTGCTAGGGTTTTTCGGATGGCATTCTCGTAATACTATCTCTCCCTCCCTCCCTATTTCATGGCGGCCACTTCTAGAGGTTTCCCGACTCACTTTGATTTGAAGCTCCGCGAACTCTTCCCTCTCCGCCACGACCAACGCAACGTCAATGTCTTGAAGCTGCAGCAGCGACGGAGGAGAGCGAGAGTCGTCCCGGCGACTCGAATCGCCTGCTGCTGCTCTGACTCGGTGGTTCCGATTCGGGGAGGCGCTCCGCGGAAGAATTTGGAGAAAGTCGAGGAATGGCGCAAGTCAAGCCCTCGCCGTGTTAGAATCCAAGCTACTCCTGCTATACCCTTCCCTTCTCCTCAGTACGTCTCTCTATCCTTTCGATTTTGCTACTACTGGAATTTCCATGTGCAATGCTTATGATTTTCCTTTTTTGTTTCCTGTTTAAACGAAATGCTGGATGAATTAAACTGTGAAAGTGCTCTTGAATTTCAAGATGGAAGGAGAATCAGTTTTAATTACGGTGTAAACAATGAGCTGTGTAATTTTCAGCCTTTAAGATAAAATATTTTAGAATTGTGCTATAGATTGGTTTCAGAGTATGCGTAACGTGCTCTAGCCTCTGTTGGTTTTGTTTTGCATTTGTCCATGCTAAAAATTATATTTGGTGCTAGCTGCAGCATATAATTTTACTAGGTGATCACTTAGTAGGTTGCTCAACAAACATTGTTTTAGTCTATACGTTTTGAGTGCATTGTTATAGTAGTAAATTGGTTTTTTTTTTTTTTGAATGTTAAATCAATGACATAACAAACTGTCATTTATTCAGTTGATGCAGTAAGAGTATAAACTAGTTGCCTAAAGGTTTTGGTGCAATGAGGCTATCCTTAGCTGCTTAATACTGCTTGGCCTGCACTAGTGTATTGATATGCAAATTAATTTATACTAAACAATTGACATTTCGATTAACAAATATAATATGACTATACTCTCACTGAGTTGTGGCCTGACTGGGATTTGTGAATTAATATTGTCATATTCCAGAATCGCCCAACGGACTGTACAAGAGCTATGAAGTTTTAACTTTTTATTCTGTTTGAGGGTTTTCTTCTACTCTAATAGCCCAACTTACAGTCATAGTCATACAGTATAGCAGGGAAGAATTTTTACATTTTTATGTTTTAGGATTCTCTACCACTATGAAGTTGTATTTTTCAGCTTCCAATCATTATTCGTTAATCTAGTAGGAATAGACATAAAATTTAAAACTCATAACTGAATTTTATTAAGCCATACATTATTGCTAAACCCGATTTTTGTTGAGTTTATAACGACGGCTTACATTTTATTGCTACAGATCTCATTTTGCTTCAAAACAAGAAAGGTTCTATCCTCGCTGTACCCCAAGAACTTCTGGTCCACAATCTCGTGACACTCCACCAAAAAGAGGTGATTTTCTGTATTTTTTGGTGAACACATCTTGGTGTAGATAATCCTGCAGATCACATTAAAGTACTGTTATGATATGCCATCTGTTCAAGCATTAGATTATGTATATTGGCAATAAACCATGCCTAAAGCTGAGTTTACTGGTTATGTAGATACTGGAATTGCAAATGAGAAAGACTGGGGAATCAATCTTTTAAATGAACATGTTAATGAGTCTGGTACAAATGAAGATGGCAGTACTTGGTATCGAGAAAGTGGGGAGGACCTGGGAGAAAATGGATACAGATGTAGATGGGCAAGGATGGGAGGCCAGTACCTTGATGGTTCCTCAGAGTGGAAAGAAACGGTACGAAGCCATCTCTTATAATATATTTTTAAACGTATGAGTTCATCTGATATTGGTGTGTGCAAGTTCAGACTGGTCAAAACAGAATCATCTGTCAGGGCAATAGCTCTCTTAACATTCTGTCAGTGCATGATAACAATGTGCGGAAGTGATACCTAACTATGGTAGAACCATAGCAATGCTTGAGTTTATGGAATTTTTGCATAACCTCGGAAAGGCGATGGCTGAATTTTCTTATGTGCATAGTTTAACTCACGAGACAAATATATGCATCAACTTAGAGTTAGCTATTCAGCCTTGAAGTTTTCACTCTCTGATGTTATCCATCTAAGACTGCTTCTATTTGGTAGAAGACGAAGTAAAATATGTAACTAAGGTGAACAAAAATACATGGCATCGTGTTTGAAAATGTATCCTGGATAAATATGATTATTTAAATATCATTCAAATGATGTGGAATCTTGTTCAATCATCAATTTTCAGATTGGTTATTTACATTTTTTCCCTCTAGGCTTCACTCGGAAGGAAATTTTATTGTAGTATTTTGTTGGGCTGTTTGGATACTTTATTCTACCAAACATTTGTCCTTTTTAAAAAAAAATTAAAAAATGCTAATATGTTGACATTGTTTTCATAACACCATTAAGTATCATCCCAGGTGGATGCATTAACTGCATTTGTTGATCTCATTGACAGTGGTGGGAGAAAAGTGACTGGACTGGATACAAAGAGCTAGGTATATGTTAACCTTATTTACTAGATGCAGTGATCAGTATAGACCTGTCATTATTATGATTGGACATTAATTGATGTATCAGGCATGAAATTGCAAATTCTTGTAAATAGTTTACTTGCAACTATTATTCATTGATATGGCTCAGAGAGAAGTTGACTTAAATTTGACTTGTAGGTGTCAGAAATAATTCTTTGCTATTTCCTCTTCCAATGGTAGATTTCATGACTTCACACTGAGAAACAGTTTTGGATCCATAAACACTGTCGGAAACCAGACAAATGTAGCATGAATATGGAAGCGGATGGAATAAAATTGGGAAGACCTGGGTTCAAATATAAGTTGTGACCATTATATGTTTATAAATTTTTTTTGGCAGAAGCATCAATTACATATTTCGATGAGGGTGAGCCTTGGTGCAACTATAATGGTGGGAGCTTCATGCGCTTGGCCACCCTTTTGATTATAATATTGCAATCATTTTTGTTTTATTATACCCTCTCCTTTATTATATTAATAACATAATGGCATGCAATGAAGAAAAAAAAGGCCTTTTAAAATTTGAAAAAAAAGTGGAAGAAATAATATGAAAATGTAGGTTGTATTTTTGTTGTTGTGATTTTTTTTGGAATATTTTGTAAGGGCCATCTTTTGGATAAAGATTGGTATGGTGAAATTTTAATTTGACATACGAAGTGAATTAATCCTGTTTATACAGAATCAATATGTGTTGTGACAGTCTGTCTCCATTGAGTTTCTGTGGTACTTTTACATAATGCATATTGTTTGATGTTAAAGGTTTTTTTATCAGCGTTTGATTTTAAAGGTTGATTCATGAATTCAAGTTATTAGTTTCATTTATGTTAAACAGGTGTGGAGAAGTCTGGAAAAAATGCTGAAGGGGATTCTTGGTGGGAAACCTGGAGTGAAGTGCTGTATCAAGATGAGTGGAGGTCTTCACTTCAACATTGTCTACTTGTCAATAAGTGTTGATAGCTTAATTTAGTTTATACAAACAAAAGTATTGTCGTAAATCCTATATTAAACCACTTCATGCTTGAGAACTGCAGTAATTTAGCTAGGATAGAAAGGAGTGCACAGAAACAAGCAAAATCTGGCACTGAGAATGCTAGATGGCATGAGAAGTGGTAAGCTAATTTCAATCCCCTAGGATTGTATTTACGTCCACAATGTGTTTTTGAGCTACAAGATATTGTTTATTTTGTGTTGACAATATGAGTTTTCTATGTAGGTGGGAGAAGTATGATGCTAAAGGCTGGACCGAGAAAGGGGCACACAAATATGGTAGACTGAATGAACAGTCCTGGTGGGAGAAGTGGGGAGAGCATTATGATGGAAGAGGATCTGTTCTCAAATGGTTTTCTCTTACTTCCTTCTCAAATTACTTGAATAACATTCTTTTTTCGCGGATTGTTTTACCCATGAGAACAAAATAATTCTGAATTGATATTCTGGCTGCAAACATGCAAGTTTTCTTAGAGAAATAGATTAGGATTCCTGATCTCATATTAAATGGAAGAAGCTAGCAATTTAGGGAATTATTAACTATTTGCAGTGTGGTGTCTTCATAGATGTGTGTGTGCAGCCACAACAGGTTGTATTCTTATTTCTCTGTCATTTAATACTTCATTTGATAGAAGGTTAAAATAAACAAGAATAAAGATCCTGCTATGTGTGGATTTATAAAGGGGCGCAAAATTTTTGAATCTATTAATTTCTCCTCTTAACAGTGTTGAAGCTTTGGGAATAATTAAAGATCATACAAAGTTGTGTCTGTCTTTGCATATGCATATGCTGATATGCACATGTTGACAGTTCCATTGACATTCCATTTTTCACTACTCAGGACAGATAAATGGGCGGAGACTGAACTTGGAACGAAATGGGGAGACAAATGGGAAGAGAAATTTTTTACTGGCATTGGTTCTCGTCAAGGGGAGACATGGCATGTATCTCCTAGTGGTGAACGTATGATCTATCCTTCTATTAGTTCAGGAAATGTTTCATTTTACCCTTCAAATCGATCCTCTTGTGGTTAATATTTTTCTTTGATTGCTAACCACCAATGTGGTGCACTTGGTTATTCCAAGTGTGTGAGTGGGGGAGGTCCTAGGATCGATTCCAACTCAAAACATTCTTGGGGGTGGGGG
>JAYMTK010002529.1:0-13714 GCA_036897405.1 Pelargonium myrrhifolium | reverse complement strand
CCCGCGGGTACGGGTTCATTTTGCCGGCTCTACCCAAAATCTTCTTAGGATACAAGCTATAAAAGGGTTATTTGGTAATTTCGCAGTAGAGACCCAGATAAAAAATCCACTAACCAAAACTGTTTTCTCTTAATTACTAGTAAATGTTTAATTTTTATTTTAGTCCCTCCAAAAGTAACCACCTTTTTCTTCACAGAGCAAAAGAAAAAAAAGTTAGACCTAAAACCCCAAATTCAAGAATTGGAAATTGAAATGAACCACATCAGCGAAAAGCCCCAAATTTCTCGACCTAGACAGATCCACCATCACCTTCTTCACTAGCAATTCCGTTGAATTTCCCATTACATACATCCATTAATGGTGAAAAGACCATTCTCGTGTTGCAATCTCAGGTTTTTGGGTGCCGTTTTGATTAGATCTTGTTTGTTTTAGGTCCCGAAAAAAAATTGAGCTTCGAATTTGGTGTTTTCTGTGTTGCGTATCAGGGAGCTGCATTTTCTACTCGGCCGGCTAGCTTTGGGCTTCTTCTGTGCTCCCAATTCACTTTGTTTGAAGCAGTTTAGAGGTTTCAGCTCTCAGTTGTGAAGCTTTATTAGTATGGTTTTTGATTTATTATCTATTTGGGTCAGTTTCTTATGTGATTTTTGTTTTGTAACTGTTGCAAATGATGTTACTGTGATCAAATCCCGTTGCATGATTTTTTTGTTCCTGGTTTGTGCTATGAAGGAAGTGCCATATTTGTGACGATTTGATCCTTCTGAAATTAATGTAGAATCCAAAATTTGGTGACTTAAATAGAATCTAATGAAACAGTGTTTTTATATTGTTTTTAACATGGTTGGATTGCTCTATTTTGGACTGTAGTTTTGACCAGTGACAGTTTTGGCTGGCACGTGTAAAAGAATGAATGCAATTACTAGTTTCTTAGTTAGTCTTCGTGGTTAGTGATTTTGAACGAGCACTCATGTTGTTGTTTCAGGCTGTACTCAAAAGTATGGACATTCGGAAGTGCACATCTTCTGGTGATGCACGTGTTATTAGCAAGGCACGATTGACATTTACCGACAAGGTGCATCTAAAAGCTAAAGTTGATGAACGAGAGAGACCCAATGACCCTGCTGATGAGATTGATGCAGATATAGACCTCAGAGAAGTCTACTTTCTTATTATGCATTTTCTATCTGCTGGGCCATGCCAGCGGACTTGTGAACATTTCATGAATGAGCTTATGGAGCACCAGCTTTTACCAAGAAGATATCATGCTGGGTTTCCAAGGAGTGCTGCACACAGTGGGGATGATAATGGCATTTCCTTACCATTGAGTTATAGTGAATTGGTGGAGAGGTGTGTCTTACTAATGATTTCTGGCACACACATTTTCTCATGAAGTTATATATAAGAATTTTGCAGCAAGGTTTTGAAACTTTGTGGTAATGGTTGGTGTGCTATCTAGTATCTTGGTAAGACTGAATGTGATGCATTAGGGTTTACATAGCTTCCTTGTTGGGTCCCTCGACTCTCTCTCCTTTTGGTTTAGTTGGTTGATGAGGCGTCATGTTACTTTCTGCACCTGAAGACTATTTTATGATAATCTGCATCTAGGTTTGCGAACACAAAATACCTCACGGTTATGTTGTCTGTTTCCTTCCTCTGAAGTAAAATTGCTTGTATTAGTTAGTATTGTTGAAGCTCATAATGGAAATTACCAGCCTAGTTATAATAACTTCTCAGGAATTCAGTTCTCTGTACTTTTGAAGCTCATAATGGAAATTACCAGCCTAGTTATAATAACTTCTCAGGAATTCAGTTCTCTGTATATGTGGTCCATCCTGATGGGTATAATGTTAATTTCCTAGCTGATATTTTTTTTTGTTAATTTTCTATTTTATTAATTGCTAATCAGCTAAACGGTCAAATTTAGCTAGTGGGTGAAGCCAAAAGGAAAAAAAAGTGACTATAATTAATGTCAATCTTGAAGATAGGTTCATGTCCTTTACGAATCAGATAGCCTTAGCTTTATAGGCATATAGATTGTACAATGAGTAGCCCTTTGTGTTTTAAACTCCATAACTTGTTTATTTTGGCTTTAGACTTTAGTGCATCCCTGAAGAATTTTAACCAATTGGTTAGCTTCTCACACATTAGTTCCATCGAAGTTTTATCCCAATAATAATTATGTTGGTTTTGTTTCTATATCATATCCCAATTTGCTTTTGGCGGTTGGGCCTGTTTCATGCATCTCCTCGTATTGTAAGTACTAGCATTAATTGGCTTTCCATTTGTATAACTATTAGGTATCCTCACATTGAGAAGGATCACTTGGTGAAGCTTTTGAAGAAACTAATACTGAGTGCAGCCTCTCCTTTGCATGGCAAGGTTGGAAGAAACAGTCCCAGTGCTGCTGACGTTCCCACATTACTGGGGACTGGTTCCTTTTCGCTTCTGGATGGTATGTTATTCTACACTCATTGTTTCCTTCTTTGATATCTCAATATTGGCCCTCTTCCTCCTCCCATAAAACCATAGAAGATACATGTATTTCAGATGACACGGCTTTCATAAAATTTTAGCCTACATAGTCTCATGTTTTTATCAGAATCGTACTGCTGGCCTGAGTGGTTTCTCTAATATTATGAAATAAGACTTGGCTTGTATGATTTTCTAGACGCTAATATCTCTATTTGGTAACTTATTGACCACAGCACAACATTCATTCTAATCATACTTTTTCAATTTTACTTTGTGTGTCAACCATTAGTACTTCACTCCAGTTTGGCCTTCTATCATATCTTTTTCCTCCTGAAATGAAGAATCTGCTTTGCTTAGTAGTTTGAAATGACTTTTTTCCCCTACGGAAGCTGCACAACTGTGGTCACCCCTTTTGTCTACGAAAATGACTTCTTTTTTTTCTTGGTCAAACTTAAAGTTGTTATTCTGAACCTGAAAAAACCACTCTGATAATTGCAGGGTTTTATATAAAGGGATAAGTTTGTAAAAGATCTCCTAAGATGCTATTTACGTGTTCCTTGGTGTTTGCTCAGCTTTCTATGGAAAATTGATTCTCTATTTACTATTGATCAGATCATCATATCTTTGTCCTCCTCAATTCGTTAACGCTCTATAGTATTAATGATTGACCCATGACATTTCCCTTAACAGATTTCTTTTGTGCTTTAATTTTTTGGTGGTTGCTGATATTGTTGCTTTTTATAACCATTTTTCTCTTGTTATATTCCTTATATGGCTACGTGAAGTATAGTTTTATATTCAGAAAGTCAAGAGATAAAAAAGTCTTGTTTAGTCTCTTAACTCCATGCTTCTCATTTGAGCAGGTGAGAAAAATGCTGAACATAAGCATGTTAAGCCTCTGCCAGCATATATGCGTTGGCCTCACACACAGGTTGATCAGGTGCGTGGTCTAAGTTTGAGGGAAATTGGAGGGGGTTTCACAAAACACCACCGTCCTCCATCTCTACGTTCTGCATGTTATGCCATTGCTAAACCCTCAACTATGGTGCAAAAGATGGAAACAACAAAGCAACTAAGGGGGCCCCGTGATGCTGTCTATTGTCGTATGGATTCCTCGTCCTCTGAACTCCCAATTAACATCTCAATTTTCAAGAGAATCTCTTTCAATTCTGAATTTTGATACAAATTTTGACAGGACTTATTAAGTGCTAAGATATTACTTACTGAACACATCTGTTAACCCTCAATATAGTAGATGTTTGGTATTCTGAAGGTCGTAGTCCATTGGGGGTGTTGCAATGAGATTACTTCCTTTTGAAGATTAAAAAATGAAATAAAATTATGTTTTTTTTTTCTTTTTCCTTGGCAGTTAGTACTAATGATTTATGTTCTCTTAAGATACCATTATAGCATCAGATAATATGAAGTTGTTAATTTAACAACAATTTATGTGCATATTTGGTGCCTATGCCAACATTCTTGTGAATGGAATCTTGGTTTTCTATTTCCACACCAGACCTTTTAGTAGGAAAGTGACTAAAAATGGAATCCTTCTCCAAAAATTGCTTCTATTTTGTAGCCATATTTGACCGCTCAGGAAGATATGTCATTACTGGTTCGGATGATCGTCTTGTCAAGATTTGGTCGATGGACACTGCATTATGCTTGACCAGTTGTCGTGGACATGAGGTGACTTTTGACTGTTTAGATAATTCGTGGAGCTCATAACAGATTTTTAAAGCTTTAGATCTTTATTTTCTGTTTTAGTTGTTTTACTCTCCTGATCCTATGGATTAAAGGGTGACATCACGGACTTGGCTGTAAGTTCAAACAATGACATGGTCGCGTCTGCTGCAAATGACTTTGTTATTCGAGTTGTAAGTGTTTCTTATCAAGCATTGAAGTATGTTTTGTTCTGTATTCTGACTATTCACTAGTTCCTTTTGATCTATTACAGTGGCGCTTGCCAGATGGGTTGCCGATTTCAGTCTTGCAAGGGCACACTGGAGCTGTTACTGCTATTGCATTTAGTCCTAGACATTACTACAATCTTTTATCGTGAGCCCCTTTTCCAGAGTTATAACATAACTCCCTTTTTATGATTTTCTTTATTAATTGATTGGCTTTGACTATTGAAATTGGAAACCCAGATTTCACTTTGCCAATGAACTTTCTTGTAAAGTATATTTGTTCAGTTTGTGAGCCCAATAGTTCTGTAATTCAACATCTTTGGTGCTGGTTTATGATACCAAAACATAGCTGAGAAGCAGAAACTCTAAGTTATACAACAATTCTTCTTGTCATTCTAGTTATTCTGTTATTTTCAACTTTTATAGGTCATCTGATGATGGAACTTGCCGGATCTGGGATGTCAGAGGTTCCCAGAGCCCTCTACGAATATATGTGCCAAAGCCTGCAGATGCTATTGCTGGTATGGTTGCTTATGGTTTGTCATTTTTGCCGGCATTTGGTAGGTACTTGGTATCTTGCATTGACCTAATTGGGAGTTTTTTAGCAGGTAGGATCAGTGGTGCATCAAGTAATGGGACCTCCTCAACTAATGCTCCACAAAGCCGTCAAATACTGTGTTGTGCCTATAATGCCATGGGAACTGTTTTTGTCACTGGCAGTTCTGACACATATGCAAGGGTGTGTTTCAATACTGAATTCTTTCAATAGATTTATGATCCTTCTACTGTTTAACTTGTATGTTTTAGTTTATTTGTAAAAAATTTAGACATCCAAGAAGATCCTCAGGTTCTTCTAAATACTTTATTGGTTGTGTTGCCTGTATGGTTTTGTATTTGTCTATGATTAAAGCAACTATTTACAGGTATGGGATGCATGTAAATCTAAAACAGTTCAACCAGGACAACCAATTCATGAGATTGATATATTATCTGGCCATGAGAATGATGTCAATTATGTGCAATTCAGGTTAGTGTATCAGACATATACAGACGATCTGCGTTGGTTCACATTATATGTTTACATATGTGCTTGTATATTTGTTTTAAACTCTTTACTATTTCCCTATGCAGTGGCTGTGCTGTGGTTTCAAGATCTGACACTCCGAAAGATAACATTTCATCTAGAGATTCCTTGTGTGTATATATTCTTTTCTAAGAATGTAATCATGTAATATACAGTCTGTTACTGATTTCAGCAATTATACTCACTTTATTTATCTGATCAACATATCCTATGCTTATTTGATCAGGTTTTGCCATGACAACATAGTTACGTGTTCGCGTGATGGAAGTGCAATTATTTGGGTTCCCCGAATGCGTAGATGTCATGTGAGCTATTTAATATGTGATTACAGTCGAGCTGAAGTTTCTGAATTTGGAGGAAATATTTTTCTTCTTTTTTTCTCAGTATATTCTCCTCCAGATTCATGAAGTAATGTGCCGAGCTTCTTAACAAATAAAGTTAAGTCTGTTTTATAATATTCTATATACTACGATAGGGAAAAGCAGAGCGTTGTTGGACACGGGCATATCATCTGAAAGTTCCCCCTCCTCCACTGCTTCCTCAACGTCCTCGAGGAGGCCCACGTCAGAGATTGCTTCCAACTCCTCGTGGTGTTAACATGATTGTGTGGAGCTTGGATAATCGATTTGTGCTTGCAGCTATCATGGGTATGGCTCTTACAATTAATGTTTGCCATTTAGTCCAAATTCAGCTCCCTCTCTCTCTCTCTCTCTCTCTCTCTCTCTCTCTCTTAGCTCAACAAGCATTGTCCCAGCTACTTGTATATAATCATGCAAATGCTTATACTCATCTGCTTTGTCTTGGCCCTTATCTTTTGTAAAATGATGCCTCTTTTTTTCTCCTCTTGTTCCAACATGCATGGAGACTTTAAGAGTGACTATCTATCATTTCTCTTATGTTATGCACTCGTTTTTACATGTTTTCTGACAAACTTGTCATAATGTTTCTTGTAAACAGTTGGTCCTCTACCCATCTTATAAATAGTCTAGTCTGAAACGTTGTGAAAATCCTCTGCACCGTTGTTGATCTATACAAGTTCTAATTTGTCACCATATATTTTTTTTTTTTGCATAATCATGTGTCGTTTTTGCAGATTGCAGAATATGTGTTTGGAATGCGATTGATGGTAGCTTAGTACATTCTTTAACTGGTCACAGAGAATCAGTAAGTGGTTTCTAAATTTGCAATACAGGGAACTTGTTGGTCTAGATTGGTATAATAAAAATTAGACTAGGGGCTTAAACTGCACCGTCTGGTTCAGTTCTTACAACACTGGTCCAGATAAGCCCAAACATGGTTCATGCCTCCCGAAAGTGTTTCTGGATTTGCATTTCAGATAACTTTTGGGTAGAATCAGAGTTATAAAACTCGAACCAGGGGTCTGAACTACACTGTCAAGTCCAGTTCTTACTGCACAGGTCCAGATAATCCCGAACAAAGTTCATGCCTCCCATTAGTGTTTTCTGAATTGTAATTCAGAGAACTTTTGTGTGGAACCAGAGCTATAAAAACTGGATCAGGGGCCTGAGCCATAACTATCTGGTCTTGTTCTTACAACACTGGTCTAGATAAGCCCAAACAACACCAGTTCCATTGTAATTACTTGATGAGAAACGATAAAGGTCTTCCTGAAATTTGCATACCAACATAAGACACACATCTGTTTTTAGGTAAAGAAAGACTTGACATATGAAGTTAATTTTATTAAAGTTTATTGGAAAACCAGTTACTAACGTAAAGAGAGAGTCCATTATTTATGATGTCAATCAAAAAACTATCTTGCATGGCTTATTTCTTCATTGTTTAACTCTTGGCAGTCTTATGTTCTGGATGTTCATCCTTTTAACCCACGGATAGCCATGAGCGCTGGGTACGATGGATTAACAATAGTTTGGGATGTAAGTGGGATTTTTTCTGAGTTCCTAAAGTTCTACCATGATGCAATGTTCTGTTAGTGCTCATTGTTATTTGTCTTTCTAGATATGGGAGGGCACACCTATTCGGATTTTTGAAGTTGGAGGATTTAAGTTGGTTGATGGAAAATTTTCTCCGTAAGTGAATTTGCACTTAAAATTTATTCTCTTTCTGTAGCAGATTTGACACTTTGATATTTTTTGTACATTCAAATGATACAACTTGTAGGACAGCATGCCTACCAAAAATATGGTGGTTCTGATGATACAGTACACTCGTGTCCATTATCTTCTTATCCTTAAATTACCACTTTTGGGGCACTACTAAAGGAATTCACTCTTATTTTATCTAAAAGAAAGTGCAGAAGAACAAGAAGTATGATTGTTTCTCAAGAAACTTGAACTTTTTGTAATCGACCCGATCTACAATTATGTCTAAACTACCCAACTCCTTAGCATATAGCCTTGTCCTGTGTCGGACCTTTCACTGTCGCCCTGTGAAAGCATGATTTTTGTGCTCTAGTCCATGAATCATTCTTCAACTGTGGTTAATTAGCCCCAGTGCCACTTTTCATGGCCCTACTGATTTGAACTTTTTTTTTTCTTCCTGGTTTGGTCTAGTAAATCTATTCATGACCCTTATTCTCTTTCAAGTTTGCTATTTGGATTTGTTTCCATTTATAGAAATATGTGCTATTGCGATCCTCAATTTGTAGTGTTGTTCCAGATCATGAATGCATCTGCATCTTAAGTTGTGACCATGCATATTTTCTTTGTTAAATAGGGATGGCACATCAATTGTACTTTCAGATGATGTTGGCCAAATATATTTAATAAGTACAGGCCAAGGCGAGTCCTATAAGGATGCCAAATATGATCAGGTACCAGAAAAAATTGATTGAAATTTGTGGATTGTTTTCCTCAACACTTGATATTTACTTCTTCTTTTTCCCGACAGTTTTTCCTTGGGGATTATCGGCCCCTGATCCGGGATGCTCTCGGTTATGTTCTTGATCAGGTTCGTTGCATCTCTGTTAAAGTTTTGTGAGATGAATTAATGTTGGTGTCTGCAATACGCAACAAGATTTTTGTCGCCTATGCTATATTCTATATATGTGTAATCTGATGAATATTACAAGTCTTAAATGTAATACAGGAGACACAGCTGGCTCCATTTCAGAGGAATGCTCTAGATCTTCTTTCTGATTCGAGTATGTATACTAGATACTTCATATTATGAAAGAAGGTCCACAATGGTCATCGTACTATCCCGTTCATCCCGTTTTATGTCCTGAACTTTGAAATGTTCCATTTAATCCACATATCTTCGCTTCATTCCAATTTAGTCTAAACTATGTCGCCTTCAGTTCCACTTTGGTCTCTACTATTAATTATACTTACGAAACCGTCAATATTTTTTACACGGCAGCACACTTTGATGAATTCCATAACTAAAACTAACGGTTGAGACCAAGTGGAACTGCATGCGATATAGTTTGGACTTAAATGTAACAAAGTGGAATCTTTGGATTAAGACGGAACATTTGATAGTTCAGGGTCTAAAACGGAACAAATGGAATAGTGCAATGACCTTTTTGGACATATTTCCTCTTATTATTACTATTTGGGTTTCTTGATATAGTTATGAGATGTCGCATTTTCTCATATGTACATTAATGGGAAACGTCAGGTATGATTCCATATCCAGAACCTTATCAAAGTATGTATCAGCAACGTCGATTTGGTGCTCTGTGTAAGAAGCGGGAGCTATCATCCATGAAATTTGCTATTGGTCTGGATATCAGTTTAGATCATAATTATGAGATGCCACCTTTGGCTGATCTACAAAGAATGGTTGAACCGATACCAGAGTTTTTAGATGCCATGTACTTCGAACCAGAAAATGAAGTAATGAGTGACAGTAATGATTCAGAGTACAATGTCCCTGAAGAATTTTGCAGTGAAGGTTTGCAAGGAGGCATAAGTGCAAGCTCTTTTAGTGATTCCGAATGCAGTACAGAAGATAGTGACGTTGAACACGGTATTAAGGATGGCCTTCGCAGATCAAGTAGAAAAAATCACAGCACCGAAGTAGGTGGTCTTTTCACCTATAAATAATTGTGCCAGTGCTTCTTTGCATCTATCTTTAACAAGTCATTTGTTTTTTCAGATTGAGTCAATGACTTCGTCTAAGAGGCGCGCCAAGAAGAGGAATTTAGAAGAGCGTGCTGGCACTACATCCAGGAGTAACAGAACTAAAAGATCAAAATGTGTCCGCCAAGCAGTGTCAAAAAGAAAGTCTTCTAAGGCAAACACAGTGAGACCTCAGCGAGTTGCTGCACGTAATGCTCAAAATTTGTTTGCTCAAACTTCTGGAAACTCTGTGGGAGAAGATGAAGATGACTCAGAAGATGGTTCGTCGGACAGCGTGTCTGGGCTGCAAGATTCAAACATTCAATTCATTGAATCTGATAAAGCGTTGCAGAACAGGCAATGGAAATGTATAAAGGAAGAATGTCCACCCTTGCAATTGGAAGATGTACCCAAGCATCCTGATTCTCAATCAAATATTGGGAACAGGAAAAGATTGGTCTTCAAAATTTCACTTCGTGATTCCAAAAAGTCTATGCCTTCAGAAGAGATTAGACCTAAATGCGACGATGCCGTTGATTTAGCCTTTCCATCTTTTATGTCACAGGAAACCAATGAGAGGATTGGTGCATCCTCTAAGGACCCTCGATCATCTTCTGCAGATGCAATTGACGTGGAACTATACCAAAACTGTAACAATGATGTCAATGGGTATGTCAAACCTGATTGCAATGTATGAAATATTTTATGCTAATTCCAAAATTTTTAATTTCATCGGCATATGTTATCTTGCAGGATCGATGCGCAGAATGAAACTAAAGCGACACAGGAACTGGAAGTTGGGAAGAATAAAGGGCTGTGTTTTCCTGATGATGCACAAAAATGTACATCACTTGAGAATTTAGAACCAGACGACCATCAATTGAAAGGGCCTGCCTCCACAGCCTTAAGTAATGGAAATCTCAACAAGCAATATGAAGATTTGCCTGGGTCTAGTAGCTTCAGAGATCGTGACTCGTTAGAAAAAGATAAAGAAGTTGGCCCTAACAACTCTTATGAATCGACACCAAATCCTCCACAAAAATCAAATAAGTTAAGAATCAAAATTAAAAGCCCTTCCAAATTAAAGTTTGTCCATGCAGTCGATAGCCTGACTACTGCTAGCAGTGCTGTAAGCTCTTCACAATCGCTGCATCCAGAGGCGAACATGAATAGACATGATGTTCACAAAAGGGGAAAGTCACACAAGGCTAGAACAAGTTTTGATGATCTGGATGTTGTTATGGAAGGGAGTACTTCAAATGGTGGCAACCATTTTGATTCGGAAATCAAAATACCTGAAACTGCACGGAGAACAAGATCCATGATGGGATCGACTTCAAGGGAGTCCAGTGTGGTGAACCACAACTATAAGGTTAGAGGGGGATATGAATTACGAACTTCAATAAATGCAGATCAGATCACTTCTAGGAGTGGGCAGGGTGGGTACTATGATAACAATCCTAATTATTCATCCCAAAGGGATTCAAGTCATCCCCCCCAAAAAACATCATGGCTGATGTTGTCCGAGATTGAGGAAGGTTACCGTTATGTACCTCAGCTAGGCGATGAAGTTGTATATTTAAGACAGGTGACAAGTTTCTTCATTATGATTACAATAATTTCAGCTTTTTCTACTCTTTCTTCCATGAGTTTTACTTTGCTTGAATCATTTTCAGGGCCATAAACAATACATTAGTTCAAGCAATGCTTCATCAGATTCACCTCCTTGGGAATTATTTAGAGGAAAAAATATAGGAGTTGTCGAAATATGCAAGATAGAAGAGATTAAGTACCTTGTAATACGAGGATCTGGGGATAGCGGCTGCAAAATTACACTTAAGTTTATCGATCCTGCTTCCAGTGTCTACGATGAATCTTTCAAATTGACTCTACCTGAACTGGTTAGCACCCCCGACTTTGTTATTGAGAAAAATCTGTATGATGCTGCTATAGAGAGGCAATGGACAGTCGGGGATATGTGCAAGGTTTGGTGGTGGAATGAAGGTGGGGATGGTACTGGTACTTGGTGGTACGGTGAAATTGTTTCTACAAATCCCAACTCGCCTGATTTCTCCGACAGTCCTTGGGAAAGATATGAAGTTCAGTATTCGGATGGTACTATAACCCTGCACGGTCCTTGGGAACTGCATGACCCTGACGTTCAATTTCAGTGGCCTCATATTGATTCTGAGAACATAGATAAACTTCTCAATTTGTTTGCTAAGTTAGAGGAATCAGCGAGCAAAAACCAGGTTTTCTTTCTGATATTGTTTATATCCTCCTATATATATATAACATTGAACCTCAACTTGTTCTATATTTGAAGGATGGAATTTTTTATAATTAATTCTACTGTAAACATTGCAGGACCGTTATGGGTTTCAGAAATTGAATCAGGTTGCTCAGAAGTTGGAGTTCATTAACAGGTACATTTGTTTGTGTGCTTGCTGCCTATTTGTCTTTCCGAAAATCATCAGAGATCTTATTTTTCTATATCCTTAATAATTTTTTCAGAAGTATTACTCGTGCTATTTTTTTTGAGAAATCAGCTAATGGCTCTTTATTTGCACATGAAGTGGTAGACTGGTGGTAGTTATTGGTTAACCTTATTCTGCTGTGAAACACATGCTGAGAAGGAACAAAATGTAGTATAAATCTTAGAAAAACTGGAAAATGTGATATACATGTGTGTCTGCATGCTCAATATCACCAAGAAAAGAAAATAAAAACAGAAAAAGAAAGGAAAAACTGCCAAAATGGTGCCCGATTTATCAAAAACTTACCAATTTGGTCCAAGAACTAACTTTATGCCAAAATGGTCTCCCAACTCTTGAAAGCCGTCCAAAATATTCCCTGATGTTAGCATCCGATAGATATAGTTTCAATATTTTTTAATGCCACATCAGCAAAATTGATGGAAAAACTAACGGAAGTTAACACGGGGGACAATTTTTGTCAGTTTTCAACAGTTGGGCGACCGTTTTGGCATAAAAGTATTTAGGGGACCAAATTGGTAGATCCTGATAGTTCAAAGACCATTTTACTATTTTTCCCTAAAAGAAAAGTTGTTTGTTTTAGTTTCTGAAGGAACCGACCTAGAATATGATTGTCAAATATGGTTTCAGAACACTGCAAGGGAATTTCTTTTTTATTGTGGTGATGTGTGACCTTGTGGAAAATTCTTGCAGCTGTCCAGTTCCTCTGTATCCCGAAGTGATCCGGTTGAGGTTAAAGAACAAATATTATAGAACGATGGAAGCGGTGAAGCATGATATACAGGTGATGCTAGCAAATGCCGAAAAGTTCTTCGAGAGATCAACAGAGCTCTCATCCAAGGTGAAGCGCCTCACCAGTTGGTTTAAAAAAAAGTTGTCAAAGTTTTAGTACAGACAGTCAAAAGAACAGTTACATTTTTTTTTTTTTTTTTTTTTTTTTTTTTTAAAAATTTTGAATTTGCCCAATTTTTTGGAAAGAAATCCTTGTCCGGGTACCGGTGTCTGAAACAGGGTTGACCTTTGGGGAAGAAACTTAGTTGTAATAGATGTCATTGTCCTTAGAGCTTACAATTCAGGTTTCAGGTTGGAAGTGCCCAACTCGAATCTTACCCAGAAGAGATATGGTTTTGTGCGGGTTGTGTCAGGTCTCAGGCTTTACATAGAAGATGTGTAGGTTGACCGTGACCCAATCTGCAAAAATGAGGGTCGAATTTTGGGTGCACTTGGGTTAGTGTTCAAATTGTTAGCTCTAATTGTATACACACAAGTTTTCTTTTATAATAATATCATAGTATTAATTGTCAATCTTCCTTTGTTTAGTGGTTCTTGCTCCATTGAACTCAAGAAATTTGTTTTGGGTTTTGTATTTCTACTTCTATTTCCCAATTTGATTACTTAAAGTTAAGTAAATGGAATTTCATTTTGACTTCCTCAATCATTCGATTTTGTTCTAAAATAGTCATATTAGTAAATTTAGCTAAATGAAGTGTTACGTGAACAAAAATGTTATACAAAAAGCTGTCATATCAGTCTAATTTGATAGCACGGGTACAAATTGGTCTATATCCTTTTGAAAATAACATAGTGGGATAATTGCAGATGACCCCCCAAAACTTTAAAGGTTTGACAGATGACCCCCCTCAACTTTTTCCGTTAGCACATAACCCCCAAACTTGTAAAAACCCTGTTTGACCGTTAATTTTTTTTAAT
>JAYMTK010002528.1:0-13716 GCA_036897405.1 Pelargonium myrrhifolium | reverse complement strand
GACTTCGTTACCTACTTACCGAGACTTACCGGAACTTACCGACATTGATCTAGGCCAAACAAACAAGCACTGAATCAGTTGGGCCCACAATGTTGAAACTGTAGTGCGTATAGATCCGTGAATGTGATGGACTCGCCTCCAAAACATTACTGAAGCCTCTCTTTTTTCCCGTAGTAAAAAAACATAGCTTATTATTTTATTTTATTTTATTTCATGTGGCACGGCACGTGAAGGAAAGTATACGTAGCTTTATCAGAGTAGTGCACTGATGTTACAATACTTTATCTACGGCCGTCTGATCTGGGGACCATAATGAATTGAGGACCACCTTTAAACAGTAGGGACCACCCGCATCAATGGTCATGATTTGGTTAGCCACTAGTTCCTGGAGGAGTGTGGTGAGCATTACGGTCAGATCAGTTTGACCTCTGCTTTATCGGACGGGACACGTGCCTAACGGCGTGGGCGTGTGGAGTGTAAAAGCCAGCGCACTGTGTGGGTGTGTGATTCTCGTGTGAACAGTATTCGTAATGAGTTGTCGACTAGCCTTTGTACACGTGTTGTCCAGATTGTCGAATGGGGTCCACAGTATCTCCAATCTCGGAATTGAGCTTACGTGTCGCTTGCGTGGAGCAAGGTAAAAAATCTACACGTTTTTTAATTCCAATTTCCAAGTCGGTGCGTGGATTAATTTTTTGTTACTAATTAAGGAAACTTTTACTGTTGCTTTTTTTTTTCGGTTATCATAGTAACAAAGTAAATGAAGCAAGTTTTGGAAAAAGTTTTGACGTTATCGAAAAATGGGTTGGTTGACAAATAATGAAGTTTGGAGGTTAGAGTTTAGATTTTAGATTTATAAACAAAAAAATAAATAAATCTTTTGTTCATCTCAATTTAAGTGTCATTTTTTAATTTTAAAAATTATTAAAAAATATTAGTTAATGTGGTATAATTACATCTAAATTTTTATAGACATGTTTTCTAACAAATTCAATTGATACTAACTAGTTTATCGTAGGTATATTATTGGTAATTCATATTATAACTAACTTTCTAAAAAAATAAGACATTAGTTTTGAGACAAAAATACAAATAAACATGATACTCAATTTAAAGTAGAATGTGGTAAGCATTCTCATTTATCCACGGATAGTCTCTAATTAAAATAATAAACAAAACAATTTAATTAAATATGTTTTTAAAAAAATTGTGTGGGAAAATATTATCTTCATATTACTTTACAGGGTGCTAGGATATTGCATTGATTGTTTAAATGCCAAAACTGAAAAAATGTTGGCAGCATCTGTATGTCTCAAGTGGTGTCAATTTGTTAACATTTTAGATGATATATATATATATATATTGAGCATCTAAACAGCCAACCAAGATCCAAGCAACACTTAATAAAACATAAACAACATATATTCCCAATGAAGTGCAAATATTGCAACTAATTGCTCGCCTAAATTCCTTATACTTGACACCAAGACACCATTTCTATCACTTTTTTCGTGCCTTACATAATTGTGTGCCTGTATATAATTGATGTAGGACAATGCAAGAATAGATAAATAGACAGAGAGATTTCAAACAAAATGAAAAGAAATTAGAGCAGAATAAAGGAAGAAAAAGAAAAGATAAAATTTAGATGGAATTGCACATGTACACGAAATGAGATTTGGTGACTGGTGTGTTATGATTTAACAAATTAAAATTGTCAATAAAATAATTGTTTCTTTGACTATAACTCAGTGGTCAAGATACACATTTTTGTGTGAGAGATATTGGGTTCAACTCTTGAGTGAGTGTAGTGTAGTTTGAAATTAAAAGTAGAGAACTACTTTTATTTTGTAGCTCAACTTATAAAAATATTAATTATTTTGAATAATTTTTATATAAATAAATGTATAAGGAGTAGTCTTTTCTTTTGTTCTATTTTTAAAAAGTAAAAAAAGGTTGAAAAGAGAAGGAATAGAAGGCTAGGTTTCCTCTCTCCATTTTTTTTGGGTGTGACGGCGGCAGAGGGCTCCTTAAATTGAGTGGTAAGAGTTCGATAAGGTGTGCCATATTCAGTCGAGAATACAATACGGAGTGTTCTCCACCAAGAGCCGAGAGGACCATTTAAGTTTGGTCAGTGTTTCTCTTTCATTTCTAGCATTTTGTTCTTATGGCTGACCCAACAATGTAGATGTGAATGTCCTTTGCCTTGAGGAGGATGGGCTCAGTGTTGAGATCCCGAATCTGGGAGAGGAGGGGCAAGGGGGAACCCGTAGTTGGAAGATTGTGGGAAGATTTTTATCCCAAAGGATATCAATATGAAACAAATGAGTGTTAAGTTGGATTTTCACCGGAAGCCAATGTAGGGGGTGAGGTCGGCGGAAGTCGTCAATGAGGGGCTCGAAATGGGAGAACAAAGGTTTGCTTTTGAATTTTTCCATGAGAGGTATGTGCGTAAGGTGCTGAATGGGGGTCGTTGGGTGTATAGTTACAATACGTTGTTGTGTCGTCTACTCAAACCGGGGGATCTGGCAGCACGGATTGAGTTGAATGATATTACTCTATGGGTTTAGATCTGGGGGCTACCGGAGGGGTTTGAGACGGCTCGGGTATGTGAGTATATTGGGAAGGGTATTGGGGACTTTGTGGAATAGGATGAGAAATGTAGGGCTAATTATTGACGTGTTAAGGTAGTGATGGATGTTAGGAAACCCTTAAAACGAAAGATGAAAATCCATGTGGAGGGGGGGAGTAGGGTACTGGGTTGATTTCAGGTACGAGAATGTGCTGCATTTTTGCTATGTATGTGATGTCATGGGGCACGATGAACCTGATTACAAGGTGCTTTGTGCACAAGGGGTGAGAGGAAAGAGTGGGCTTATGAGTCATATTTGAGAGCTCAAACAGAGAGACAATGTGCGTCGAAAGGCAACAGGTGGATCCAAATGAAGAACTGGCAATCTCCATTACAGAAGGAGGAATGGGCAACCAAAATGCTCGTAGATCAGGTATCAGAAGAAAGGGGGGAGGTGTTGGGTGGCGCCATATCCCCGACAAAGAGAAGAAGGCCCTTGAAAAAAGCAGGAGGCCGAGAACTAGAGGAAGCGGAGACCGGCGAACTGGTGGTGGAAAAAAAAGGATAAGGTTTTGTCCAGGAGGGGCTCGACAAAAACTCGACATGAGGCGAGCTTGGAGGAGGACGGCAGAGGTGCGGGAGGAGCTCAGTTTGTGGTTTTTGATTTATGTTTGTTTTTGCTTTTTGCTTATTTATGTTTTATTTTGTTGGACTTTTGTTGCCCACACCGAGCTTGATTTGACTCGAATTTCGGCTTTGTGTTGCACTTTTTTGATTCATG
Source organism: Pelargonium myrrhifolium (assembly GCA_036897405.1). Taxonomy (NCBI): domain Eukaryota; kingdom Viridiplantae; phylum Streptophyta; class Magnoliopsida; order Geraniales; family Geraniaceae; genus Pelargonium; species Pelargonium myrrhifolium. The sequence goes on along the minus strand of JAYMTK010002528.1, from coordinate 10,363 downwards.
TTCCCGTATTAGAGTTGGGGAGTGATATGAGGAGAGAAAAAAACGTGTATCATGTTCTATGAGCATGCGGTGTGGGGGTTACGGTCCCCTAGCTCCTGTAGCTTGCTCAGGTTATAAGAGTAGGTCTTGTATAAAATTATTATTCTTGCGTTCTGAATAACGTCTCTCAATGACTAATACAATTTTTGTTTGGATAAAAATAAGGTTGAAAAGAAAGATAAAACATAAAAGGATAGAGTCGGCACTGGAGAATCTGTGATCCAATTTTGTTGTGCAGTTATTCATTGCATGTGGAGGATATGATATCCACGTAAGTTAAGAGACACATGAATGTATCATCATCCACTTCTACAACTTGTCAATTCATATATACCAAACAAAATCATTGCTTTATAAACTAGTCTATGCCTAATACTAATACATGTATCATGGCCTCACATCTCTCTCAAGTCCTCTGATTATCTGAATATATATGCACTGTAATTGATAGATATATTGTAATTCAAAGAAGCAGCTATGAACCTCCATATATATTGCCTTTATATATACATTCACTTTTGCTATAAAATTAAAGTGGATTCAATTTTGACTCTTCCGGCGTGTCGCACTTTGATTCTGCACCTGCATGCCCAGCTTTGGTGGAGGAATTTCGTTAATGCTCCCTTTCTTTTTCGATATACTTTTTTCTTCTTCTTTTTCCTTTTTTTTTGTCTCCAAATTCAAACAATGTACTGTTTCAGATTTTACGATTGTTACTTCATTTTGTCATAATGTGATAATACAAATCTCTTTTATGTGCCACAGGAAATATATTCAACACAATTTACACTTACAATTAATGCACATTTGTGAATTACATTTTTAAGTCTAATTTACATATTTTCTCACATGAGGTGAATTTTAGTATAACACACGGATATTTAATTAATGTGTGTTAATTTATCTGGAAAGCGGTTTATATTACAAATTAAAGTGAATCGAGAATGTAGATCTATACTTACCGTTGGACGATATTAATAAACCGTTTTTTAGCAATATTTGTTTGTCTCACATTATTTGTACATCTTCATATTTGTGTTTTTTTTTTATAACAACTTCAAATAATTATATTATTAGAAGGGTGTAAAAAATAAAAAAAAATTGACAGGGAACATTTATTTTAGAAGGGTTTAAGTGGTATATATGTGTTGATCATATGAGTTATGTAAGTACTGTGTTTGATAGTATGAGCTAGCCAGCTCCTGTATAGGTTTTGATTCATAGTTAGAAGTGAATGGGGACAACATTTATTTGTAACAATTAAAAGTACACACATAAGGAGCAAATAGATTTTGACATAAAGATGAATAAGACATGACCCACTTTTGTGCTTCGAGACAAAGATAAATACTCAGATAATTCAAGGAATGAAATGGGTGAAGAGAAAAATGGGATTTCGTACGAAATATGAGACAAAAACAAATTGTTGAGTTCCAATATAAATATTTGAAAGGTCAATATTGTTTCCTGCAAATAGGAGGGATCAAAACAAATTACTATACGAAGTACGAACAACTAGGAATTTTCAAAATTATTTGGCTGCTTATGGTCACATCATATGTTTAGGGTTGTTTCTTGGAAGTTAGGATAAAAGAGACTTGCATGTTAAAGACAAAGAGCATCATAACCATGTTATAATAATTAAAGTGAAAGATATTTATTTGGTTCCAAGTCCTGTTCAGATAATGGACATCTCATTCAACTAATTATGTTTTTTTTAGGAAAAAAAGAAACTAACATAACAACTATAGTAATTAAAAAATAATTACTAAACATGATGATATGATAAGTGATAAAGCTTTTTGATCTGGAGTCAAAGAAAGTTAGAAAAAATAAAGGATAAAATTTAAGTTTAAGTCAAAACTAAAGTAGAGTGACATTTATCAATAAAATTTGAGCACACAAATGCACACTTTGAGGTGAAAGTTAGTGAAGATTTGGATAAGATATTATTCTTATTCTTTTCACGTGTAAAAGTTTATTTCATTTGATAGAGTAATAAAGAACAAACAAACAAAGTACATACACTTAAGAAAATTATAAAATTTAGATTTTATTTGAATTTGAAAAAATGGAAGCGCGAGTAAAAACGCACAAGCTACTGAACTTCCAACTCGTAGAATGAGGGTGACACTTAAGCTTTGCAGTATTTTTAGAGAAAACAACAGCAGTTGATTCCGATTCGTTTTTCAAGCTCCGGCTTATTCCGGCCCAAACAAATTTGCCAAAAAGTAGAATGGAGAGCGAACCAGGTTTGTGATTAACCAGGTTTTACAACATGATTCGCTAAACACGTTGGCGGAGCTAGGGATAAGCCGTAATAGGCATGTGCCCATCCCATCAGCCCCATCCTCCCTAAAACTTATTTTTACTAGGTTTAGTTACATTCAATTTCTCGTACTCAGGTCTAGAGTGACTCATTCAGTCTCTCTTAAAATACTGTAACTAGCCATTAGTTGTCCAACAATCTAGTTTTGGTCTAAAAATTGTGCCAAGCCTCAAGTCTGACTCCGTCACCGGCTAAACATATAACTAGGAATATTCGGACGTCATGAATATCCACAGTACAGTGATCATCGTTAAACGTAAACAAAAATGATGAAATCTATGAACATAATGTCGACATATTACACAAATTGAGGAAATAGAACTGAGAATGCATATATGGACCACTGCTTCACTGCTCCTCAGACTTCACGAGTCCTCACCATCTCTCCACGTACGGACTATATCTTTATGGAAACTTCTGGTTACTTTTGTTTTGCCTCACTTTATTTTTGCCACTTCAATAATATTTTCTTCCTATTCCATAATTATTTGACAATTCTTGAACGCAAAATGTGACTAAACTTTGCTTGGAAATTTTCTAGGAAGGCTGCAATTTAGTGGATGGTGACAATCACTTATGCCCTACAAAATTCTCTGAAATTACTTAAATAATGATCAACACGATTAACCCGATGTTTAATTCTAATCGTGCTTTAATAATGTACCATTTATATTCCAATTTTGGTCTCACGCATTATAGTAGAATTAAATATTTGTGATCATGAGAAAAATGATGGAATAGGAATAATCATCACTTTTTAACTCGAAATCTCATCCCATCCAGCTCGATTGAATTTGAATTCACAACCATTCACGTAGACCTGTGTATTTTGACTATTGAGTCACTTCTTACGGGATTTTTGGTTCTGTTAATCAAACTGACATATTGCAACTAGTATGATAAGGGCTGTGGAATGACAAGGCCCAGTATCAAAGCCCAAAACTAGTTTATTATTAAGGCCCAATTCGTTTTATTTTAGCAAATCAAAATATAATCCAAAAATCGGATCCACTCTCTCGTACCGTTAAAACCGCAATAACTTTAAAATGGCGCAATTGGTCACTGAAAACAAAAAAAATGAAAAACTAGCCGTTGTGTTTAATAGCTCTAAATTCACATCCTTCACTTGATCAAAACATCAGTTGAAATTGAAACTCTCTTAATTTCTTCACTGTTTTTTCAAATCCCACGACTTGTTGGAAAATCCCCAATTTGATTCGGACTCGGCGCAAATGGCTTCCAAGACCGTCACCAAGGACATCATCACTCTCCGTGGCTCCGCCGCAATCGTCAGCGAGTTCTTCGGTAAGTAATCGCCGTTTCAAATAATTTCGTCTCGTGCTGTCAATTTCCTTCCAGAAATTGCACCTAATTTTTGTGTTTTTCGATCTGCTTTTTCAGGCTATGCTGCAAACAGGTATTGGTTTTTCAGGCTATGTATCACTTTTTTCTCTCTCTCTAGGGTTTTGGTTTGGAAGTGGTTTTGATGGGAATTTTCGTTCAGTATTCTGTACAATCGTGGAGTTTACCCGGAAGAAAGTTTCGTGAAGGTGAAGAAATATGGACTTCCTATGTTGCTTACTCAGGATGAGGGTGTCAAATCCTTCATTTCCAACCTAAATGCTCAGCTCTCAGGTTTGTCCATTTTTATGTGTTTAGGTCTCTTCTCCGGCTATTTTTATATGCTCAGCTCTCAGGTTTGTTCTTGATTGCTATTGTGTTTTTTGTGTATTTTTAGCATTTTGGTTCTGTTTGGTTGCTAGGAAAATGTGTGACAAAAATAGAATCAGATCTGTTTTATAACTTTTGACCTCAGAATTCAACGAGATGCTAGACTTTGGGCTTTGATGTGTTAGTGTTGTTCTTTATGACTGAAATGTAGTAATGTTGATTCTTGTGAAGAATGGCTGGAAGCTGGAAAGTTGCAAAGAGTGGTTCTGGTTATAATGAGTAAGGCAACCAATGAAGTGTTGGAGAGGTGGAACTTCAGCATTGAGACGGATAATGAGGTTGTCGAGAAAGGGTAATCCATGATTCTGTCTCTTAAACCTATAGGAGCAGTTGCTGTTCATAATGTGCGTGTTGGATTATATTTCAGTGTCCTAAACTGGTTTTGATTTCAGTATGTCGAGGGAGAAGAGTGACAAGGAAATTATGAGAGAAATACAAGCAATCATGCGGCAGATTGCTTCAAGCATCACTTACCTGCCATGCCTCGATGAACCTTGTATGGGACCTTTCTTGTAGTTCTTCTGTATTTGCTTGGCTCGTTCTGCCCGGAAAGTGTTGTAACACGCCTTTCCCTTGCTGTTTCAGGTGTATTTGATGTGTTGGCATACACCGACACAGATGTGGCGTTCCCCTTCACTTGGATTGAGAGTGACCCTAAACTGATTGCAAATCCACAAATGGTGAAATTGCACTCTTTTGATACCAAGGTGAGCCTGGAAGCAATGGATTGTAATTTGTAAATAAGAAATGTCAATTGTGGCTGGCGGCTTGGCTTGACTATTTTGTTTTGATTTGCAGATACACAAGGTTGACACTCTTGTGTCGTACAAGAACGACGAATTGGACGAGGAGTAAAGAGAGCTGCATTTCCTTCCTCCTGGCTTGGATTTTTCAGTTACTGCTTAAGAAAGAGTGAACTCTGTGAATCTTTTATTCACATTTTGTAGTTTGAATAGTAAAGATAAGGGGATTGATGTTGTTTGGCTTGTGATTATCTCCTGAAGCTGAAAAAGGGCTATGTTTTCTTTCAAACTTGTGATTCCTGCAATTGTGTAGCACAAGAGTTCAATTCAATCTTGCTTTCATGCTTGAAAATTGTTTATGCATTGTGTTTGTACTTGTTTAGCTTATGAAATTGAACATCTATCTCATCTGCATGCATAAGTTTTTTCACATTCTAGTAACAAACCTATATTTACAAGATGTCTCTTGGAAAAGAAGTTGAAGAAAAGACGTATACATTGCACCATGTTCATAACAGTTTCTCTCTTCCCCACAAAGTTTTTTGCCACTTCAAGACACACCACGGTATATTGCACCATGCCGGAGATCATCCATATTATCGATGTTTCTGAACCCCTCGAACTCCCTCAGGCATGTCCAGCCCCGGCGGTTCAGAAAATCTCTGTAATCATCTTCAGTGTAGAAAGTCTTCTCTTCAGTATGAACTGGTAAGTGGTCTGACTCATCATAGAGGCACACTTTGATAGTTAGTCCTGAAAATTTGAGTGTCACGTCAATATCTGAAAATAATAAAACCATTTTGTTCATAAAAAAGAAGCATATTGACCATGAAGTTTCTTGAGGTCATCTTGATTCTTGATACACATTACAAAACTGAATCACTGTAGCTTTTATCCTCTTGGCTACCGTGTTTTTCCTTGAATCTGTTTAGTTTTTTTTTTTAGCAGCAACAAGTACTTCTATTATTGATAGGTTTCCAAGGAAGAAACAAAGTACACACGCCCGGAAAATACTCACTCATGTTTGTACCAAAATGAGTGTACTGTTTATTTTTTAAGTTAGTCATGTATAAATTACCGATAGTATTCCTGTAGAGATAGGAGAGGAAATGCATCTTTGTACCTTCATCAAGGTGAAGAATGTAATTTCCCAAAGGCATCTCTCGGTCTAGACTCCGAATTACCTGATCTTCATCTTCCAACCAAAATGAGCGCTTAGTTCTTAACCTAAAAACAGACTTGATTGCCTCCTTAATAGCATCTGCAGTTCCATCAATGCCAATCCTTCTAGTGTAATCCCCCAACTTGACTGAAATGACTCTTCCACCGTATGATTGACTCTCCCCACCTGCAAAACATGTGGGAAGATAAATCGCAGACAATAGAACTAATTACATTGTCGGTATTTTGTAAATGGGAAAATGTAATCTAAAGCGGAACATGAAAAGTGGCCTAGGATCAACTTTGTCTTTTGATCACCAAAGAATATACATCTGCATCTAAAGTGCAAATGATAAGCTTTTTATTAGAATAAACAAACTTTGGTGCTACTAACCCACAAAGCACACTGAAAAGCATAAGATAAAAGTCAAGAAGCCAATTCAGAAAACTTCTCAACTTACCATTATTAGGGGTGTCTCTCCAATTCCAAGGAGGTATGCCACTTGCTGCAACTGCATCAGCAGCGGTAATTGCAAGAGGATGTCCATCATGATCTAGGCGTCTTTCAAGGTTAAGTGTTGGCCTGCCAGTAGCTACACACACCAAGGAATTTAATGTGGAGGAAATATATTTTTTTCTTGAGATAAATCGACTAAAGAGGCAAAATAGTAGCTCGTGTTGAAGAATTGACTGACTGAAAGTTTTCTTAACAGGAAGGTCAACAAACGAGCTCAATGATAGAGAAATGGGTTGGACAAAAGAGTAGAGAAACAGGGCTGTGCTACAAATGTAATAAATAAACTGAATATGAACTGGTCAATGTCGCAAAATTCATCCAGCTGCTGTGTTCAACACAGTTGTATTTTTTATAATGAAAAGTGAATATTCATCCACTGATTCAATAGCAATGTAAATCATTTAGTCAATGTCGCATATTTTGTCATATCCCCTACAATCTTTCTATTACAAAATCACTTTTCATGGCTGTACTTTTGGGAGCTGATTATTATCATGAAGTGGAAACTGAATTCAATTTCAAACGAGAAACAGTAAATAGCATTCATTTGCAAAACTTGCATCAATCAACATCACATGCAGAACAAATTAATTGCAGGGAACACGGGCTTTGATGAATAAACTTTCAAACAATGGAATCAAACACCAAATGAAGAGTCAATAAGCCACACACACACCCATATAGGACTATGAAATCCCCAAAAATACTCATAAGCAAGGAAAGAAAAGTAGTATTGGATACCTTCCACCGGTCCGAATGAAATACCAGTATCATCAATACCTGCACAAACCAAAGGTTCAAATAGCAAATATTATATATGTTGATATAAACCATATTGCAGAATAAAGCGAGTAATAAACAAGGTACCATTATTGCAGATCAGGATATAGCAAGAAATGAACAAGATATCAAAAGAAAAGGGTTTCAAATAAACTAAATACAAATTTGTAATGCATGGTCCATGTGGATGTGGTATGTTTCACCCATTCACTGTCACAGCATGTGGTGATCTAGGAAACTGAAAAGGAAAAATTGATGAGTGTATACTCATGAAGACCAATTGCAGTGGCTCACAACGCAGATAAGCATGTATCTAAAATCCTTGCAACAACTTAGAAGTGGTTATAATTTACATTTATTAGTACCATAAAGAGATATTGTGCACAACCCACCAAAGAAAAGATCAATAAGCTAAAAAATATCAGCAACAGGATTATCAAGCAAAACAATCATTTAACCCAAGACTTCCTGCTATAAGAGGTGTCCTCTTGTGCAAACAATTATGAACCAAAAGGTGGAAAATAATGGTAATTCCAACAACGTGTTTAACTACAGACAGAGAGGGGGTATAAATGGAGGGTAGAGGGGTGAGGGATGGGGAAGCATTGCAATGCAAGTGAACTAATCATAATTCACGAGATTTGAGGAAATAGGCAATCAAAGAGCCCTGGAAAATTTTGCCTGACCAACACCAAATTGTGAACCTTCCAATAACTAGTGCATGCAACCCATAAATGGCACAGATGCTGTAGTCACATTCTCCCTGAATCATGGCCACTTCTTCAGAGAATCAAAAACAATACAAATGCTCTCTCGAGTGTACACAAAGATTGACAAAAATCAATGCTTATAGCCTAAAAATAATCTATCAAAAAGGGAAGGATACACATCCTTATGCTGCTTGTTCCCAAAGCATTTTTAGACAGTATGTGAATCTATAATGGTAAGATTTCTCTCCTACCTGCATTCTTTATAGTGTCCAAGAATCCCTTTCATATAGTAACAAGATATTCGGTCTTGAGTGTAAAACTCAGTGGCGGTAAACTAGCTACCAAGTGAGATATAGAAGATAATCCCTACCGTGCTACATTGCTCACTGAGCAGCTGGGGAGGTACCACATACTACCTGAATCCACATTACAAGACATATTAACTATAGTATAAAAATTGTGTTTCTTAGTTTCCATTTGGGCATCACTATTAACTCAGCAAGGAGCTCATCAGAAAAGAAAAAAAAAAAAACACAGTCCCATGAAGGCTAAAAGGAACATGCAGACATATGTCTCAATCAGACCAATGACTAAAAATAGATGGTCATAATATCAAAATTTGAAGGCAACTTCAGTACCAATCTTGTAACCAAAAGCGAAAATTGCTACCTTTATCTGAGAATTGCATGTAGGAGGGATCAAGCTTAGCAGGCGTGGGAGTCTTGTACTGGGAATTCTTATTCCTCTCCTTCAAAATCTCCTCAATCTCCTTGTAATAAGACATTTTAGCAGACCCACTTCCCCTATCATGATGCTTTGCCTTCTTGAACTCCTTGAGCAAATTCCTCCACTTGTCTGTGCACATGGTGGGTGATCGATCAAACCCTTTCTCTCTCATCTTGGCCGATATCTGCTCCCACAAGTGCTTGTTTGACTTGGAGGTGTTGAAAAGCGAGTCCATTTCGCGGCGGAGAGAGATCAAGCTGCGAGTCTCCTCCTGGACCCAAGCCTCCGCTCTCTTCTTCGGTGCCTTGACCTCGTGGTCCTCGCCACTGCTCTCTCCCAAGATCATCTGCTGTTGCAGCTGGTGCGGTTGCTGCATGTCGCCATTAGAGACCACCTCCATCATCATGTCCCGACTACCTTCCTCCTTGTAGAAATCAATTGGTCGCGGCTTCTCCGACAAGTACATGGCGTCAATTGATATTGTTTCTGGTTCAGGCTTTTCGTCGAATAGGTGGTGAGCGTGTGGGGGACTAGAGCAGAAAAGAGTCCATTTTCGGATATGGGTCTGAAAGAGAATGCGCTGCTTCGGTCCGAGACTCAGAGAGAGCTCAATTGCATGTAGCAGCTGGTTGCAGAGATAGACTGGAGGGTTTTACTTTTTAGCAGAAGAAGAAGAAGCGTGAAGTGAAAGCTTGGATTTTGATAAGCATACAAAAAGGGGAAAAGGAGAGAGTGAAGTGGATCGGATCTCTGGAGCTTATTAATTAGTTAATGGGTTTCTTTCCTTCATCCTGGATTCTTCGCCATTGGAGAGGTGAAGGTGAGGTCAGGTGGATCAGGTCGAGTTGGTGGGGTGAGAGAGAGAGAGAGAGAGAGATTGAAATTTTGGGAATTTTGTTTAGTTTGAAGGATAAAAAATGCTAATTTTGGATTTGTTTAGCTTTGATAAGACAGACAGTTAAGCATATGAGTAACAAAATAGCAGAGCACCTGACTCTTGACTCACCAGATTGGGGCGCTAAGTTTCGGACATACATATCCTGAGTAGGTGCAGTCATGACGCGGGGAAAATTTGCTACCTGCAAATATCCGTCCCGCTTAGAGTGTTGAATTCTCACTTAAATGGATAATGGAGATAGGGATGGAGAATAAAATAGTCCCCATGTGAGGAATGGGAACGGAAACGGGTATAAATTAGTCTTCACGGGGAAAACCCGAAACCCGCATAAGTTATATATACATAGTGTAATTAATATGAGCATCAGTTGACTGATATAACTTTAATTATATCAGGTGCACTAATAAGGTGATGACACCTCATTTAAAATCATGGATCCGGACAATCCACTTCCACAAATTCACTTGGGTGGGTATAAGTGAAATTTAATGAGGTGGCATCACCTCATTGGCTTGGTTAAGTTACAACTGATATAAAGTTATATCAGTCAACTATACACATTTTACTCTAATTTATATATGTGTATGTGTCTAACTTATAAATAAAATATATAAGTTATTTGTTTTGCATATTTATATTAGGGTATATATCAATTGACTGATATAAAGTTATATCAGTTAAACTAATAAGGTTATGACACCTCATTTAAAATCATGGATCCTGACGGGT
>JAYMTK010002527.1:0-13716 GCA_036897405.1 Pelargonium myrrhifolium | reverse complement strand
GGATTTCTAGAGTGAGGAAGTCTTAATATTAATTATGGGATCCCCTCCTTTACTAAGGAGAATGTATTAATACTTACAAACCAAGCTTTCCATATATCATTGTATGGTTAGTTGTTGGTGAAGTGGTCGGGATCCACTTTATAATCCACTTGTTTGTTTGAGTTTTAGCCTTGTAAGCGCGTCTTCTTTGAGTGTCAAGTGAGCTTTAAAACTCTCTCATGCCCTTCAAGCATCATGAGGTGCTGTAAAGCGCCTACTGCTTCGGGTGACATTCTGTTGTCCTAGTAAAAAAAGGAGTCTTGGTGGTACCTAGTTAGGAGGGAATTCTTTGGTGGTACATGATAAGGATGAGAGCCTTGGGAGTGATTGAGGCGAGGAGTTTTGGGGTGACCTAGCGAGGCGGAGTTCCTAACACGTGACGCGACGAGGGTGGAGTGCCTATATATAGGGGGTGATCCAGCAAGGGCGAGAGCCTTGGAAGTGACATTGGTGAGACGTGTTGCCTTGAAGCTGACTCAGCGATGTGGCATTTGATGGAGCTTACCTGACGAGGCAGTGCACCTTAAAGGTTACCGGACAAGGCGGACTTACTTGGGGATACCCAATGGAGCGGGGAGCCTTTTTAATTGGCCAGGATGCTTCTCTTAGAGGTAAAGTTTTGTAGAGAGGCATATGATGCTATCTTTGTGGCCATGTCGTATGTGGTGGCATTGGGGATCCTCTCGGGTATATGAAGTGAGGAGGTCTACTTATATGAAGGCATGAGAGAATCTAAGGGCCGCAACTAACTAGACTTTCTGGGCCCTTGTTTGGTTGTGCAGGCTAAGTGGTGAGGTTAATAGGGAACTGATAGTTTATGATAGGCTCTGCATAGACACAGAGTGTTGCTTGTAAGTAAACAAAATCAGCAACTTAATTGCCTCTCAGACCTCTTCTTGTCAGTCAGTTTAAGTCTTAATCCTATGTTGAGCCTTGGTGAGATATATGGTAGTACTGCAGCAATTGGACCATTTTAGTTCTCTTTCTTTGAGCTGAAAGTCTATATATAGCTTCCACCCTTGAATCACCAGCTGTATGCAGAGCTTCAAATGGAAACATTTGAATAGCTGAGTGGTAAGTAGATCGATTTGCACCAAAATTACACTAGAAGTCATGAAGATGCCCAAGCTTTGGGTTATGACCAAACATGCACCTATGTAACACTCCAAACACCTATTTACCACCTTAGTTTGACCATCGGTCTGAGAGTGGTAGGCACCGAATTCAAGTAACTAAACTTAAGAAACTTAACCAATCCTCCCAAAACAAAATAAGAAACACAGCATCTCTATCATTGATGATGGATTGAAGAAGTCTATGGAACTTGTAAACTCCATACAGAAAAAAATTGAGCTACTTGGCTAGCAATATAATTAAGGATGACTCAAAGCAAAGAAATGAACATACTTAGTTATTCTATCCAAAATGACAGGCCCAAGGGCCGCTAGTTTGTGGGAGCTATGTGTGGAGTCCAAGGCTTGACAAAGTGGGACGAGGATGTCACAAGGCCCAACTCTTACTTCTAAGGACTACAACTTTGAGGTTACACTTGTGTGAGAGTTCTACATGAAGGCCAAGGCTTGGCGACGTAGGACGGAGAAGTCGTAAGGCCGCCAATTGATGTCTTATATATGTATATATACAGGGTTTAATGTATATCAGTTGACCGGTATAAAGTTATATCAGTTGCACTAATAAGGTGGTGACACTTTATTTAAAATCATGGATCTTGACGGGTCGCTCCGCTCTCCTAAATTCACTTGGGTGAGTATAAATGATTTTAAATGAGGTGTCATCAGCTCATTGGATTTGTTAAATTGCAACTGATATAATTTTGTATCAGTCAACTGATACATATTTTACCCTTATATATGGTTAAATATAAATCCAAATAGAACTACATAATTAAGTATTGAGAACTATGAGATATCTAAAAATTTGAAAATTAAGGAGGAAACCGACTTGTTTATTAAAAGAAAAATATGTTTGTCTTCATTTTTATAATAGGCCGGATTTAATGTATATTAGTTGACTGGTGTAAAGTTATATCTGTTAGCACTAATAAGGTGATGACACTTCATTTATAATCATGGATCCGGACGGGTCGCTCCGCTCCCCCAAATTTAACTGGGTGGGTATAAGTGATTTTAAATGAAGTGTTATCGCCTTATTGGCTTTGTTAAGTTGCAACTGATATACATTTTACTATTTTATTATATATGTTGGCAAGATTCTCTACATTAGTATTAATTAATTAATTATGTTAAATTGATAAAATAAAATAAAGTACAAGATAAAGTAGTATAGGTATTGTAGTTCATAAACAAATGCTAAATAGGTATTGTTTTTTCGAAAATGTACAAGAAACACCCACTAGGCATCTTGAAGCATATTTGTGAGAGCATAATTGGAGAAAGATAATATTTTTTAATAACATGGAATAATTAATGTGAATTTATTCTAATTTAATTCGAGTATTTTTTTTTTTAATGGAAGATGACATATATTATTCATACATTAAGTTAAGATGAACATACATAATATATAATGGGAGGTGATAAATCCACCTCTCAAATGGTTAAATCCACCTATTTTTGGTATGGGTGGACAAAAATACCCTTATCCTTCTTTTCACCCTCTTTCCTGCTCAAAGCTCATCTTCCTCCCATCTTTCTTGCAGTTCCACTGCCGTAGCTCCAGCCGCCGGCGGCGATTTTGGATTTCTCCGATTGGTACTTCTTCACCGTATCGATCCGGTTATTTCACTGAATGTCGGTCTTCGGCGGCTCACGATCTCCGCCACCTTCTTCCAGTGCTTTTGCTTCAGGTTCCCTCGGCTCAGCTCCAGGTATCTCACCCCCAGGCCTCGATCAGCACTGCCGTCGCGCCCTCGCTCCAGCAATCCTCCCTCCCTTCGCCTCCATCGGAGCTGCCGCTCCGCGGCGGCGCCATCGGGAACGAGAGGACTAGGGCATTGTTGTTGTTTGGCTATTCCGGCGGGGGAGCGGCGGCGATGGTGATTCTGCCGTTGGGACTAGGCGACGCCGGCGGAGATCCGGAAGTCGGAGACGGCTGGGAGTGGATATCGTCGTCGTCTTCCATGCTCCGATCTGGTCTGAGACGGTGTTGTGGTGGTTGCTGCTATCGTGCGCCGGGGTGCTGCTAGACTATTGCTATTGTGGCAGTGGTGGTTGTGGTTTCTATTGTGCGTCGTGGTACTGTCAAAAGGGTATGTCTAGTTCTCTGTCTTTCCTTTGCTTGATATACAAATCGAAATTTTTGTAGAAAAAAAAAAGTTTGGATCTTTTGTTTGGTCTCTGTGTTGATGACATTGATTCCCAATTTGCATTTTTGGGCAATGTATATGTTGTTTTAATTGTTGGGTTTTGGTGGGTTGTGTTTGGTGCAGAGGTTATAGAGGAGATATGAGCAATGGAAATCAATAACCCATCTTGAGTAGTTCTTGAACACAATCAAGAACCATCTTGAGCAGTTCTTTAACACAAATCAATAACCCATCTTCTTCTTTTTCGGTAGAATAACCCATCTTTTGCTCTTGAATACAATCAAGAACCCATCTTTTGCTCTTGAAAACAAATCAAGAACCCATCTTGTAGTTATTGAAAACCATCAAGAACCAATCTTTTGCTCTTGAATGCAATCAAGAACCCATCTTTTCTTTATCAGCATCAAGAACCCATTTTGGGATCTTGAACACATTCAAGAACCAATTTTGAGCTCTTAAAGAGGCAAAAAAAATGAGTGCTAGTTTACAAGAGTTGAGTTGGACAAAGAAGAGATAGTGAGCAAGAGTGAGGAAAACAGGATCAACAACAAGGCATCGAGTCGCCGGACGCCTTGAAGGCTTGCCGGAATTTGTACTTTTGAGGTAGGTGTGGCGGCGTGGAGCAGCAACCAGCAAGAGAGAGGAAGGAGAGGAGCTTTTTGCTCATGAGAGAGGAGGAAGAGGAGAAGAACAAGGGTATTTTTGTCCAAGAAAAAAATTGGTGGATTTAGTGTAGTGTTTCAAATGGGTATTTTAGTCATTTTCATGTTAAACTAACGGTGTTAGAAACAGAATGGGTTTTGGGTTAGTTTAGGGTAGCTTTCTGCAATAAAAAATGTTAAGGGTAGTTATGTGCCAAACTTGTATACTACAGGGTAGTGATCCGCAATTTCCCCTTGTTATTTACATTCTTGAACTTACCAAAATTTAGATTTGAGTCCAATTGACTGGTTGCAGCTTGGAACCGATCGACAAACATCATCGCTCCCGTCCACGTCCTCCTCCACGTCGTTGTTTTGATCATCTCAAACAAAAAAGAAGAAGCTAAACTCAAATCTCTGTCCGAGTCCAACGTCTCCTTCCTCGTCGCAGCCACTAATGACGACTCCGTCAACCCCATCGCCCTTACCCTCCACCTCCAACCAAATCTGAGTCTTTGTTTTTGGTGTGTTGCCTTGCACATGTCACGAGTTTGAGAATCATAAATTGAAGCTCAAGCGGATTTGGACTTAGAATAAAACACTTGGAAAAATTCTCCGACATGTGGATAAGACGACAAACAATTTTAATGCGTTTGAATTGACCATATCAAAACAAACACACCAACATAGATAATCCAACTATTATATTTAAAAATCTCAAATTTTACATTTTTTTTCAACTCGAGATTGTTTTAAATTTTCGCTCAAATAAATAGTTTTCGTACTGTGTTAAACTCTGCTCAACCCAAATTTATCAAAAGTTCACTTCCTTATTGGACTTGGTTGCAAACCACTACGTAAACTGTGTGGATTGAAATGCAGTTGGAATTCAGTAGCTAACAATGAAAAGAAGTGGCATCAACATAGTTTATAAGATATAAATAGATAAAATTACAAAGGGCATAATGTATATCAGTTGACTGATATAAAGTACTTATATCAGTTAAACTAATAAGGTGATGACACCTCATTTAAAATCATGGATCCGGACGAGTCGCTCCGCTCTCACAAATTCACTTGGGTGAGTATAAATGATTTTAAATGTCACCACCTCATTGATTTTGTTAAGTTGCAACTGATATAACTTTATATTGTCAACTGATATACATTTTACTCGATTACAAATCATATACTTAAGTCAATTAATACAATGAGAAAATCACTGAAGAAGTGAAAGAATAATCATACGGAGGCATAGAGATGTGGAACAAAAGAGAACCACCTGAAGCCACAGCTCCAGTGGTTAGGCAAGAGAGGGCTTTTGGGAAGCCAATGCCACGTCCTCCGTGACACCTTGTAGTACAATATCTCCGGCCACGTGTAGCAGCACACGCACACCATCCCCTGGTGCCACAAGCAGTACACATGGTCGTAATTGTGGTAGCTCACCGACCAGAACTTCCGGCACATCATCGCCGGCAAATCCCCTGTTTCTTCCCAATCCCCTCTTCCCCCCATTTCCCATATCTTCATGCTTCTTGAAATCCCATTCCCGCCGATCCCTCCGACCATAAATAGCTTCCCTTCACCATCACTCACCAGCCTCGCAAATGTCAGCTCTCCGGGCAATTGGGTTCTTGATCTCTTCCACTCTCCGGTCTCCAGCTCGAAGAACACTATCGAGAATGGTTCAGGGGTTGTGAAATACAGACACCCATTGAACAGAACACCTTGTTGGTGATTGTTGTCGCTGAGAATTGGGTGGGAAAGTTTGAATTGTGACCAAGAATGGACAGAGGAATCGTAAACAAAAGTGGATTTTGAGGCAGCTTCGGAGGAGACCATGAAGATCTTGTAGTGCCCTTTGGGGCAAGAAACCAGAGTCAGTAGCTCGAAAGCGAAAGGATGAGTTGGAAATTCAATGATTCTAGAAGAGTTGGTGAGAAAATTGCAGACGAGAAAGGAAGAAGAATTGGGTAGAGAGAAACAGAGGAGGCCATTGGAAGTGGAAAGAAGATAAGAAGATGAAGAAGTGACGGACGGTAGCTCCAGGTTGCGCCAAGTTGCAGAAACAGAGTCGTAGAGAGGAAAGCGAGGGAAGCACTGAGGATGTGAGAGTAAAAGAAAAGAAGAGAAAGAAGAAGAGTGGTTGGAGATGAAGGAAGGAGAGAAAATGAGGGAATTGAAGTGCTTGGAGGTTGATCTAAGGTTGAAGAAGGAGCTGAGAGGCAGGAAACAGAGTATCCGGTCAAGAAGCTCCAGTGGGAGGCGGCTCCAGATATGAGGATCCATTTCAGGGAAATTGGGGTTGAGGAGAGTGGTGGGTTGGTGGGAGGTTTTGGGAGGGAGAGGGCGGAAGCCATAGGTGAGCTTGGAGGATCGGTGATCGATGATGAGAAACATGGCAATGACACAAACATTGACTTGTTAATGTAGCTTGGTTAGGTTTGGTTTTAATGGTGTTTATTTGCAAACATGTATGCCACACAATGTAATGTGATTTAGTATTAGTTCTGTTGAAAATGTCTCCCATCCCCCCTTGAAATAAATAAATAAATTAAGAGAGATTGCCAATTGTCTTATCAACTTAAATGTACAATAGAGTAGCTCTTTTCTTTAACCCCAAATCCCACCCCACCCCACTCGACTCAGTACAGAGATGTACAGAGGTGTGTGTTTTGACCATTGAACCATTTCCGAAGAGACAAACAACATGTATTATTTTTTTTTATCAGCAAGAGACAAACATGTATTAAATTCAATTAAAAAACTCTCAAAAGTAGTTGCTTTTTCCATCATTGATGAAAATCAAAGAGCAACTTGAAGACTTCACATGAATATGTCTTCAGAATTACATTGTCCTACTTTAACCTAGTACCCATATTCAACTCATTCAAAACACCTCGTAGCTCCGAGGAGAGTAACATAGAAACCTAGTTTTTACTTTTTGGGAGCTACAGCCTACAACCCAATCAAACACTCAATGATTCTTACCAATTGCAACAACGCTACTATAAGTTTTTTTTTTTTTTTTTTTGAACTCTATCCATCAAGAGATCAAAGTAACAGACTTTGAAACATTAACAGTCCAGTTATTGGGAAAGTGGAACTCAAAAGCTCTAGATTTATCAAAAAAATGCCTTAAAAGGCACAAAAATAACATTTATTACTATTGAGTATAAACCTTGAGACTCCTGGAGAACACAAAAATGGATGTCCGTGGACGAATCCAATCATGAAAAATGAGGTTTCGAGTTAATGCAGGTTTATCATCAAAAGTGTTTCATATTGTGAATAATTACAATGACTTCCTCAATTGAAAATAGATGTAATAAACACAATAATTCAAGCTTCAGTAAAAGATCAATATATATTACAAATGATGAAACAGGAAAAGGTACAAAATAACAATGTTCAAGGAAAGCTTACGAGTGATGAATACATGTATGTATATACAGCGACATGTGAGAATAATACAAAGGTTTGAGTCAAATGGAGAGAGGCATAATGGTCAGTCGCTCCAGTTATCCCGATCCTGAGCAAACTGATCGCCCTGCTGCTCCTCCAAACAAAATAAGATCAGTCACTTGATAGATATCAAGGTTTAGCATCAACATTACACGTACATGGAAAAACTAAATAATCAAAGAAGTAAATTGAGAGGATGTACCACTTCATCTGATACCAATCTGGACGGAGACCACACAAGAATTTGTCTATCATTACCTCCAGTGTACAATTCCTGTGACCATAAAAATTCAGAGTCAAACTGTGAATAACACAACAATCAGTTTTAATTTCAACATCTAGTTACAAATGATCAGTCTATATACGTATAAGCACATGAAAGCTGATGGCTTTGTTTTTGTAATCAAATCAGCAGTGAGTAAATACCGATTTAAAAATCATTTTTTAGTGCATTGCAACAACTACATGTCCTTGCATATGGTTTGACAGCAAAACCTAAGCAAGAATATTTTCAGCAGACTAGTTGACAATTCTAGCCGCATACAGAAATGGCCTCATTGCACTCAGCAGATCCAGAGTGGAGGAAATTTATCATACTAATGAAGTCTAGTTTAGAAAGGAGAATGTGAAATAATCTCAGAAAAATGGGGAAGCATTGTCTTTACCTGATCTTCCGAACTAAACCAGCAACAGTTTACATGCTCATAATGGGCACGTAGTGTCTTAGATGTCTTGCCCGACCATAAATCAAATGCCTAAAGAATCCAGAAGATGAATTAGGACACATAAAGGTGTGCAGTTCCATTCAGCAGTAAAACAGAAAACCGACGTATAGATACAAGAAGAACATATTACTTTCACAGCTGTCATGCATGGAACAAAAACAAGGGCTGAATCCTGAGTTGCAGCCAGTTGTATTGGCTTACTGGTTTGCAGGCGCACAGTTTCAAAGTTTACAAGCGTGTTGCAGCCAGATTGAACATCCCACAATCGTAGCCTTGAATCAGAGCCTGAAGTACACAAACCGACAGATATCAGAAAAGAAAATGAAACTGAGAGAAAAAGATCTCTGTTCACACACCCTACAATAGGTACTCCAATAACTTCTAACTTAAATATTGTACCATGGAATCTGCAATTGTACTCTTAATTTTAAACGCCTAAAAATCCAAGTACATCAATATCTGCACCCTGGAATACATTAAAGACCTAAAATATAACCAATGTGAGCCACAATGTTTACTAATTTGTTAAGTGCACTGCGTCAATTTGCAACATGTACAGAACAGGACTTAAATGCCCTAGGTAAATAAACAAGAAGCCCAACAATTGACCTCATTATTACAAAGGCCGTTATTCAATCACCTTTTTACAATATATAATAACCTCACGAAGATGCCTACAACTTGAACTCATAACCTTACCAAGTATGCTTTTTCCCGTCGGTAACCTCAGAAAGCAAAATTTAACATTCATTATTGTCATTTGGATAGCAATAATTCATAATTGTTCATTTAGAAACAACTTATTTACATGTTAAAGCATTTAGTTTTAATCAAAAACCACTTGACATCAATCATGCATATGTAACAAGAGTCAACTTAGACACATTCTGCATAACACGAGTGCGCACACACATTCTTGGGTGGATATTAAATGATCAAAAGTAGAAAATTAACAGAACCCAACCTGCACTTATAAGATACATGCCATCCTCTGTAACTTTCAATCCAGTAACAGCACCATAATGAGCAGTGGCACGATCTTGGCTAGACAGCATTCCTGGGTGTAACCTCTGCTTTACAGACCCTTTTGCTGAACTTCTACCACCAGTTGACAGTTTAGTACCATTCCCATTAGCATGTTTCCTATTTGGACCTCGCAGTTTTACAGATGAACCTTGGTTCGCTGACAAGGACTTTGATGATGAAACCTGAGTGAGAATAGAGAGACCACAATTAGATAGGAAACAGGAAGATCTTGACACTATAAGTTGACTGCATAAATACTCAATGCCATTCCAATTAACAAGAGTTATTGTATATGCACATGCAGCAAATAAAACATATATAGCATAAGTGAAAACTAGAGCCTGTAAACATAGTCCCATTCTAAACTTGCCTTTACTGGGTGTTCTGATTTCCAAACTTCACAATTCTATTACAATCAAGTTTGTCCAACATGCTGCTGCCTGATTGATGAACAAAGAGTCAAATACATGCATCTGTATCCTTGTCACGTATATCATAGCCAACGAAAGGTTGGCTGACCAAAGCCTTCCTCAATTTTCACCAGCCAGGTGGTTGATCAGCATTAGTGCTTCTCACAACTAATCCTCAGTAAATATACATAGGATTACACTCAACATACAAATGCAGGCGCGCACACACACTATCATTAAGGAAAACTACTTCCTCAAAACTTTGTGCTGAGTTTTAAGAAATAGATATAGTACAATACAGGCATAAGTTGACAATGTAAGGGGAAAGAGTCAAGCAAAAACCCAGTTGGTGCAGTGAAGCTGAGAAAGACCTTATTCAAGGCAGAACGTTCTAGGAGAGGTGGGCGTCTTCCAAGCTGAGACTGGGATTGATCTAGGACAAGAAAACATCCAGCACGTCTGATGTCCCAAAAACGTATTGCACCATCACATCCTCCAGTTACCAGAACCCACTCACTAGATGTAGACCACTCCACTGTCATCACACCATCTGTGGAAACAATAGACATGGTTAGACAATAAAGATCCATACAATTTGTACAGGTTACTAGATGAAATGTAATTTCCAGAAATGTAAGCAGATTTCTATATCTATGAAGGTTGTATGGTCTAGCCACATATGTAAATGTCAGATAAACTATTTGATCATAAGCCAATTCCTTGTCATGATAAATACTGGCTTATCCAACCTGTTTAAAATGTGGTACTTCATGATATTTTGGAATTGAAATGAAATGCTGTAAATAACAATTCAGATGGATACCAGATGTGTCAACTCATAAATACTTCTATATGGATGTTAGTGCAAGTTACTAACAACCTGCTATAATTGTAAAAAAAATTAAATAACAAGTAAGCAAACGACTTAATCTAACTGGTGTTTGTAATTTGTGAAAAATGACTTAATCGCAGGTAGGAATATAAGATACTAAATTACTTTCAGTAAAAAATCATGTACCACGGTGACCAGACAATGTGTGAGCAAAAGCCCCAGAAGCAATATCACACAGGCGAACTTGAACATCTTCAGTTCCAGCAGCAATTAGCATGTGAGATGTTGCAAGCGGTGACATAGCAGTCCTATAAATCTTTCCAGGCATTTTAAAGTTCACTACAACCTATAAGATGAAGGATGAAATTAGAAAGCATAAAACGAACCAAAAATTGTCAGGAAGGCCAGAAAGATCAAAGCCGTAACTACTGATCAAGCATGGAAGAATCACTGAGCAAAGCAAGGAAAGACAGAAAAGGATAACTACCTGTGTGGTATTTGTATCCCAGACATTTATGTAGTGGTCATATGAACCTGTAACAAATAACCCTGTATCAACAGGATACCATGTGGCCGAGGATATAGCATATTTATGTCCTTGTTCATGCTGCTTGTCAACAACAAATATGCACTTGTGTTTTGCAATCAGACCAGCTCCCTCAAAATCTGTGGCCCGCTGAATGTCGTACACAGCAACAGATGCATCCGATGCCCCAGATAACAAATACCGCCCCTCTGTCAAATCAACCTGATTGCATGATCAAAACATGTGGGCCTCTAAAGTTCCTTAATAAAAATCATATCTATATTCATATATATTATCCAAAATATCCAGATAAATACAACTAACCTTATGTGAATAACAGACACATATGCAATGGCAGGGGAAAAAGGGACATAAAATGGCACACACACTCATAGCATAAATCAATAACACTTAGAGCGCCAATAATTGATGAGAATTTTCAAACTTCAAGCTCAACAATCCACAGCACAAGTAATTTCAGTATCTCCTCAAATTCCCATTATGATTAAAAATCCCATAAAGCAAAGCCAAGAGAGGGCAACAGTTCTGGATGAAAAATCCATGGCATAAGAAATTATGGAAGGGCAGTGACCATAAAACTCAATGAGATAGTTATAGAGGAAAGAGAGTTCATTTTATGGTTTATACCTAATATTGATGGAACAAAACAACGACACAAGTAACAGTTAGGATGAAGGTAAACGGTAACAAAAGATTTAGCCACACTGCCACTACCGCATTGTTTCATCTACATGCTAGTAACAAAGTAACCTGAAATCACTCCTCAATCTATTACAGTAAATTGAAATTATTATTGAATTCTTTCTAGCATTTAATGATAAACACAGTAAATCAGACTCATTTTGAACAATATGTTTCAATAAATATTTCAATTATTCATTCCAAATTCGACTTTAATCAACTTTAATCGGTATTTGAAGAAAGTTATATATAAGGACCATTTAAAACGTGGGATGTAGATTTGGAAAACACTATTATAGACGAGCTGGAAAAATTAAGATGACAATGAAATGAAATGAATTAGATTCTCGGACTGATTAGAGGCTCAAGAATAAAAGAAGGATGTCAATCTTTTATATTTATAGTTATAACATTTATATGTTATAAGAACTAGAAAAAAATGAGAACTTAAGAGTTACTAGCTGATAATCAATGCATGTTTTTGAGAATTTATTATTATTAAATGTGTTCAAATTGAGAATTATTCAATTATCGTTATCGTTAGATGTTTTATGTAGATTATTATATATTTATATTTATTAAAAACATGTTTCCTGTTCCAAATAAATGTGTTTGTTTCGAATTGAGCGTTCTGAATAAGCCTACCCCATTGTTCCATGTTACAGAACCCGTAGCATTCTATGTTCCCATTTTCATTACGGGACCCAAAAGTTCTTTTTCCAGGGTACTATGTTCAAGTTCAAAAGAACAAATCAGAAACTAAGAGCCCAAAATGACTTTACTAACTATAAATAAAGCAAAAAGTCAAATCACCCTACCTCCCAAATAAGAAGAATAGCAAAAAAGAAGAAAGATTAAAGTACAAAAGATAAACTCTTTAGCTTAAAATAATTTACTTAGTATTACCAGTCAACCAATTACTTGAGCGGAACATCCCCAAAATAATGACTCACTTAGCAAAACACTATGCATGCAATATCTAATTCCCTAATCTCACAGATACTAAACTGATTAAGAAGTAATATCCTAAAACTTAGTTGACCACAAGTTCCTACTTTTATTCTCTTCTTTCCTTTGAGACAAACTAGGTATTTTATACATGTATAAGCACATAAGAACATTCAGTTTTGAGACTCAGACCAAGTTTAAAAGAAATAACTTGAACGTTATTTGCTGCTTGTATTGGTCTTCATTACACACACCAAAAGCATAATATAAAAGCATTAATTATCACCTAATAATCACTGATTAGGATCAAAGAAGTGGTGCTTCCAGCTTTGATCTCATTCCCAGCTACCATTTGAAGGAACCCATATCACAATGTTCAAAAAGATTACCAATTTCTTGACAGAAAATGTTATAAGTGAAGTACCAAAACACATGAATCGAATCGGATCTTGTGAGCTGTACTCAAATAATGTTTTTCACACCCAAAACAAGGAACGCCACGAAATTGAAGAATAGAAAAGAAAATTAGTAAGTAAATGAAGAGAGAATAGTACTTGAAGAGAGTTGACGGAGCCTCTGTGAACAGAGACGATGTCTTTGTAATTGGAGAGCTGAAGAGTGGCGAGTCGGCTGGAGTTGACCCGATTGATGAAGGAATTTGGGCGCAATCGGCCCGCTTCTCTATCTCCAATTTCTCTCCACATTTTCCAAGCATTTCGACCTCACAATCACGCTTCTGTTCCACAGTCTGCTGTGCACTGTCGTGTCGAGGAAGGAGATGATTGATATTATGAGATATAGCCCTCTCCCCTGTTTGATGTTTCTGTTTCTCTAATGCTCTCTCGGCTGCTCTGTTTTCTCGAACAAAATACAGAATCACCCAAGAGACTCTGCGAAAGTGGGCTCGGCCCATTTCGTTATTTGGCCGATTTCATTTAATCGGCTCAACATATGGCCCAATGTTAAAAACTTAAAGATCAAGGGTTGGCGTTGGTATATACACGTTTTGAAGGTTTTTTAGGCCGTTGCAAAATAGGTGATGAAGCATAAAAAATCAGAAATATTTTTGACCAATGGGAGACGGACACGTGGCTCCGTCAACCGAATGAAGAA
>JAYMTK010002526.1:0-13719 GCA_036897405.1 Pelargonium myrrhifolium | reverse complement strand
TGTTCAAGCCTATAAATAAAAAAAGAAAATAAAAGAGTTGTGTCCTTTCAATTGCTTGAAGCTCTATTAGCTAAAGCAATTGTTAAATTGTTTATATAGAAGTAGCATTCATCTATCGTAGTATAAACTTATATAATAGTGTTTGTTATAGGTAATGTTATTAGTTATTAGTATTAGTTAATAGGTTGCAATTTGTAACTTATGGAAGATAGAAAGACAATGCATGAGAAGCTTGAAAATTGTTAAACTTGGTGAGGTGGCATTCCCTAATGCATTCTCACCAAGTTTAACATATATATATGTATATTCTTAATTTCTTATGAACATAATAAATACACATTCATTTTGAAACCAAAAGAGTAGTGCAAGTGATGACACAAATTATCAAGAAAATAGTTAATCTATCATAAACTAACACCTGTTATTGAATAAGTTATAATCTTGTTATATTTTGAAGATTGTACTATCAAAACCCAAGACAATGCGCTCAAAATGTGAGCATTGAGAGTAGTTGTGAAGATGAAGAATCTTTGCTGATGAACACATAATTCCACATACGCACACAAGTACCTTTCACATTCTTGCACTGTGCACGTACGGAGGAGCTTGTGCTTGCACTTTTTTGGGCACTTCTCCTTCGCAAAGCCAATTTTCTCGTATGTTGCGGAACACTTGTTCATGCCAAGACTAACGTAAACATGATACCAACAACAACAACAACAACGGACAATTTTAATTTTTCTAGTACTCGTGAAGAGGTGGCAAAAAGTAGGATCGGGTCGGGTTCATGTTAAAAGCACCCTAACTATAATCAGGGACGGATCTACAATATTTATTGAATAGGGGCAAATTTGTTTTATATATATATATATGAGAAAAATGAATATGAGTCGTGACTTTTTTAGTTTAGGCTAAAACAACCAATAAAATTGTGACACCACAATTTCACTCGAATCCACTCTAATGAATTTGTGTAAGCAGATTAAATTAATGGGGGCAAACTGAATTCTTTCAAAATCATTGTGGGGGCAAATTAAAAAAAAGGAGGGACTAATATGAAAAATTGAAAAACTATAAGGTAAACATTTTAAAATAAAAATTTCAGAGGAGGCAACAACCCCTACGCAAGACCACTTGCATCCGTCCATGATCCTAACACATATCAACGCCTTAGAGGTGTCTCCAACCTACTCATTAAAACATATTATGACTAGTAATTTAGCCAAAGAAGAGTTTTTTTTATGTACAATCCTGCGTAATCTCGAATGTTATCAGTTCTTGTATGTATACCAAATAAGACAATGCAAGCAATATAAGTTATCATGCTCTCATATCCTCCATTTGAGTCTCCAACAATTATTCCAATAATCACATGTCCGATTTGACCTATGGACTAATATGCAAGCATACATTTCATGCTTGTTTGAGTAATAACAATGAGATTCTCCAATATCATGCTAAGAATAGCTAGGATTTTCAGAAGAAGATGTCATTCGTTTGATGAGAAATAAAAATGTAATTTGTATATTTCTCATATTTGTTATAATGAAAGTCTATTGTTTTTAGTTTTAGAAAAAGAGTAAAATACTTAGGGACCCCTTGAACTTTTTCAGAATTTGGAGTTTGCCCCTGAAACTAGATTTTGCTTATTCTAGTCCCTGCACTTTTGTTTTTTCTTGTTTTGGTCGTCATAACCGGTTTTGAACGCCATGTGCATGTCGCTATATGATTGACAAGTTTTAAATTTTTTCAAAAATTATAATAATTATAATATTTTTTTCGCCAAAAAATTCATGTATTTGTCGGAAAATTCATGAAGTCGTCGAAAAATTCATAATACCATCGGTAAATTCATTACATCACCGGAAAATTCATATTACTCAAATTTCATCCAAATTCATCAAGGACAATTCACGAATCTCAATTTAATCCAAATGAGTAATACAAATCTAAAGCACCAGAACCAAAATCCAATCCCTAAATCTCAACCCCAATCCCAATTTTAGAACAACCAAAATCTTTCACCAATGAAAGCGAAGTTTTGATCGAGAATGGGTTGTGTTGACCAAGTCCGGATTGAATTGGCCAAGTCGACCCTTTTTGTTTGATATTCTAGTGGTTATGTTTTTGTTCTTCATTGCGGAATGAAGAGATGAGGAAGACGAAGATTTGAGTTAGAAAAAAGAAGCGAAGAAAGAGACAGAAGGAGGTGGATTTGAGTGTTCTTTTTCGTCATAGTTGGTCATCATAGTTGGAGTGGCGGAAGATGAGCAATAAAGGAGATGAAGAAGATGATGTTGACATGACGATTTTTACCTGGTATAACAGGTCAATTGGACCAAAACAAGAAAAAACAAAATTGCCTGGAGTAAAATAAGTAGAATATGGTTTCAGGGTCAACTCTAAATTCTAAAAAAGTCCAAAGGGTCCCCCAGTATTTTACCCTAAAAGAATAAGAAAAAGTTCAATTTAATCGATACTGTATATATGAGATATTTTAATGAAATTTTATACATATTTAGTCACAATGAGATCCGATAGTCATTCAACAATGTACTTTTTTGAGTTTCATATAGTAAATTTCAAACTTAGACCATTATCATCAATCAACGATTTTATTGAAATTGAAACTGAAAAAAATGTACCATTGGGAAATAGTTCCACCTTTTGCCTCAACAGTCGTAAAAACATCATAAAGTTAAAATTACTGGATACAAACCAACCATTAATCAAGTTGGAAGAACTTATTAATTGTAAACTAATTAAACTGGCATTGCGATTTACAAAACCTTCGTTACATCAATGTTGGGGATATATAGGCGAAGATTTATGACTGCCCTATTAATCACAAATCAAGAAAAAATAACAACTTATTGCAATAGAAACATTAGGAAACAATTGGGTATGGAAAGAAAAAAAAAAAAAAAAAAAGAATCACAAGCTTTGCTCACATGGGGAAAAATTGTGAGATCTATATATGGTTTTGGGTCAGAACTGAAGGGATAGAATGAGGAATTATGAATTGTTTAACCTAATTCATGAATTTTCTGCACTCTATAGCTCCACATAAACAAGGGACCTTTGATTCCTCGTGCTCGTCCGGATCAAACAAATAATCATACCTATCAATGAAAAAAACATTAGACACAATGAAACCGCTTCCCATCATGTTGAAAGAGAGATGGAGAGAGAGTCATACGTTAGTTCTTGGCCAGCAGCGACGTCACTCTTGGCAATCAGAACAATTCGATTGTCCTTGTCACCCACACTCATAATCCTTGCGTAGCAGTTTGGTTTGCACTGCAGCATGTAAAATTCCAAATGATTACAATTATGTGAAATCGTATTATTTATAATATATATATATATATATTTCTTAAGAAATTATAGAAGAAAATATTAACTATTACTAGTGCTAAAATATGAGGGGCAGGTGGAGATGTTAACTATTACTAGTTCAGAAATGGTTATTTTGAAAAGAGTTCCGTATCACATTTTTCAAAGGTCCTTTTCAATCTTATTCTGCAAACGTCCTTTTCAATGTATCTGATAGTATCAAGACAAGAGTCTCGCCATGTCTGTAAGGCTGGTGCAATGCAAGAGGGCGATGACACAATTTGACCAAGATGGAAGCAAACCAAATCCAGAGTAAACTACATTAAGCTATGGGCAAGAAAAAAGTAAGACATGGATGCAAGCACAACCCTTGGGAGTAGGGAAATTAGTTATACATACCTAGGACAGAGAAGAAAAAAAACTCAAAACCAAAGGCAATAATGAATGGAGAGGTCCATTCCATTACTTATTAACTAGCAGGGAACTTCAAGTCTACTCAATCCGGGACTTTTTTGAAAAAGTTCTTTCACAGTTCTAGCAAAAATTAGAATTTCACTGACAGAAGCTCTTAACTTTGGGATAGCACTACAGCAACAGTAACTTACAGAATGGTTGATCAACCGTGACATATTTCCTTTATTTGTTGCATCAATCACCACCTCCTCGCTGATCTTAAACAACTGCACATATTTCATTGACTTGTTAAGTACATTCGAGGGACCGAATGAAAGCAACACTAATCATAAATAAATTTATAAAAAGAAAAAGAAAAAAGAGAGAGCCAAAAGATAAAGGTTTGGAGAGAAGAATCAGTTTTGTTTATTTATTTCATCATTATTGGCGTCTGGCTTGGTATACTTTTGAGTTTTGAAACACCAAAAGGTGAAAAATCAGGAAACAATTCAGGTAATACATTCTTCATAACATCAAACCAGCCTTAAAAGTTGATTGTGATATCTCGATATTAACTAACAATCTTGCTCATACCAGTAGAGTTGCCAAACACATTACATACAAAAATAGTTCAAAGAAACTCACATAACAATCTTTTCCTTCTAAGCGATATCGTGCTTCCCTCAGATCTGCAACACTGCGCCTCACCTGCTCACCACGGTACTCGATAACCTGGCGACAGACATCTTAGCATCAGAACTAATCACTTTGAGGAACCCATACACAGCACATTTAAGCAACAAACTGTTCCCAAATGTCCAAACGCATAGAACACTTGAAAGAAAAATGTTTGAAATTGACTTGGTTGTGGACAGGATAGTAACATTGCAACTACAAAAAAACTGATGATAAATATGTTTTTGTGTGTGTGTTTAGAGAGAGAGAGCAATGAATTGCTACACTTATAAAGAGAAGGCCCATAGAAATACCACTAGATTGAGCACCACATTTTATGCAGTAATTTGTATTTTCAACA
Organism: Pelargonium myrrhifolium; assembly: GCA_036897405.1. Lineage (NCBI taxonomy): Eukaryota > Viridiplantae > Streptophyta > Magnoliopsida > Geraniales > Geraniaceae > Pelargonium > Pelargonium myrrhifolium. Next base: position 8,954 of record JAYMTK010002526.1, on the reverse strand, counting down.
TTACAAATAAGCTTAAGTTTGGGAGTGTGATCAAATAAGATACAGGAATATATAATTTAAAATAGATTTAATATTAGAAGGGTAGGGATATACCATATCTCCTTCTTGAATTTTCCTGCGAGCAAAGAGACCCCATCCATGTATTCCAGATTTTCCAAAACATATTCTACATTTCTCTGTCATCTGAAGACAAATTAAGATTCAACAACATTATAAAACAATATCAAGTAAACAACGACTTGGATATATGAATAGATGATTTACCTGCAAGTGAAGGAGTCGTTCTTTGAATGAAGCAAATTTCAAACTGGGCTCCTGTGAAATATAAAGATGTTCTTATACTTTATTGATATAACTCACTGGCTCACCAAAAGAGTAAAAAATATACACATAAAAAGCTCATTCAATCTGAAAACTAGATTTTCAAAAAATAATAATATTAAAAAAAAATGACATGATGACAGACAAGAAAATTACTTTGAATGAGTTAAAGCTGTCTATGGCATCCAAAGAATGGCGCCGTGGTCCCATCAGACGGTGGCATATTGGTTCCTTTTGAACCCTCTATCACATGCAAATAAATAAAATAGAGTAGAAATAAGAGAAGGAACCAAATTGATCATACCGTTAGCAACAAGCTAAAAACAAAGATATGAACATATGATTGCACTTGGCCTCCAAAAACAAGACATGATGAAATTGCATTGACGTCTGAATGGCACATGCGTACAATACCTTGGACGATCTTTTAAATATACGACACCTTGCAGCCGAGAGTGGTTCAAATTCACTAGTATCTATGGTTAAGGATTCAGGAGCTTCTATTCTATTAGATGAAACTAGCCTTGAACCCCTGAAACCTCCCTTCTGCTTTTGGAGCAAGCTTTTGGCAGAAAATACCGCGGAAGGGGTATATAAACCTAAAACAGCATCTGGGTTGGGGGTCCTGCACAAGAAACCAAGTATGGGAACTCAAGACTTGAAGCAACAAATATTGTGCACGAAAATGAAGAAACAAAAAAAATTAAAAAAATAAATAAAAATACAGATATTGATTCAGGGTCGGCAAAATTTAAGACAATACAAAATGTGGAATATAAGAACTGGTCAAAATAATGATTAGCTTATATACCCCCTGCAATATAGCCACAATATGTCATACCACTATATCAGTGAATGTCATAACACTATGTCCATAAACATGTATGTGCATCACCTTTTTTTCCTGAGAGGCCAGCCTGAATTGTTTTCATGGCTAACTATGGTGAAGGTATTACAAAACTAGGGTTTATAAATGTGTTTACTGTAGAAGAGAATGAACTTTAAAAAAATAAAAATAAGATAAGATAAGGTATATAATAATATTCTTACCTGTGAACAGCACAATATATTAGCTTTTTGGTAATTTGTCTACCATTCTTCTCCATACAGTGCAGCTGAAATGATAAACACATTCACTTATAAGTAAAAATGCCCGTCCTCATTACTTGGAATTCATAGTATCTTTTAAAATGCATATAAGAATAAGTAGAGAGATTATAATATTATATGAACCAAGGAACAACTAAAAAATAAAGCCACTAGTTTATCCCAGACCCAGACAGTTGCTTCACCATGGAAATGGCAATCACCAAAACTTTTTCTATAAATAAAAAGTTGAGAGAGCATACTTCCATGCTGTATCCTGCTCTTGATGCACACATTGCGTGAAAATAAGTAGCACATTTGCAACACTGTGTGCAGGAACCATGAACTTGATTGCAGATTACGCATTCCTGTAATCCAAACATGTAAGATGGGTTCAGTACAATCCTTAAACACTCATGCCCCCGTATAACATATAAAAACCGTTTATCACTGAGAAATGGGAATGTAAATTAGTCCTTCCATCCTACCTAGAACAAATGCCTACTTGACTTTATGCAAACATTATAAGGATAACTTAGTTAATGATTGGCTTTCCACTGTACGGTTATTGTAACAAACTCAAAATCACTAATAACTAATTGATTTAAAGGATACTAATGTAGACATAACTGGAAATTATTATCAAAATGAAATGGACACTTAAAGTTAGGCATCCTTTTTTGGTATAGTGAACACTTAGTGGGAAGTAGCAAGTAAATTACAACTCAATGAACCAGAATGACAGAAGTTTTATCCAAACTGCAAGGGAATAAACATTCATTACTCAATGTATATATGCACACACACTGCAATTCAATTGCTGGCTGCTATACAAAAATTATGGAAGGAATATAATCTTCAGTCCAGTTTCTATACCACTGCAGAAAAAGGTACAGTGACTGAATCAATAGATAATACTCACTAAATGATTGTTCAGAACGGGACTCTTTACCTTTATAAACGAAGTTGGTGGAATTCTAAAAATGCCAGTAGCAGGTTCCATTTTCTCATGACTTACAAAAGCAATTTCTGGTCGAAACCAAGCACACATAACATGAACCCACAGTGGCTCCACGTCAGCTGGCTTCAGAGCACCTCCTAAAGAAGCAGTATACATATAAAATACGTAAAAATAGATAACATACAGATTAGAGACACATCAAACTTCAGTAAATAATTAAATAAAATCTTATTCGAAGTACCCAAGCTCAATACAACTATGCAAATAAAGGAATCCAAACATAATAAAATTTTCATAAAATCAAGACACGAGGAAAGAAAATCCTTGTAAAAGAAAATGAGAAACAAAAACATGACTTAAGTAAAAGGCCAATAACATATTCAGAAGGATAGAAAGTTACCGAAAAATAAAAAAGATTGCACTGCTAATACCAATATCACAATAGGAGAATACTGAGTACCAGATATACAGAACAGCATAAATGCTATCTCATCCAGACACTTAATTTCGAAAACATACCTTTCACAGGACACAAGCAACATTCTCTTTCTACATCAGGTGTTTCACATGCCCTGCATACCCATGAAGTAAAATCTTGAACATGGAGTGCTCCATAGCATTCTTGATGGACAGCTATTTGACACCTGTAGCAACCAAAAAATATCTTTAAGACTAGAAGAGTACATAAGGTTCAATCATGCCCCCCAAAATGAATTTGGACAAAAACAGTGAAAATATCAAAGATCGAAAAAGAAAAACCTATTGCATATAATAATTTTGTTGTAATCCCAATCTTCAACCCATCTACAGACAGCACATCTTTCTGTAGTCCACTTTGTACAAACAGGTTCATACTTCTCTGTTTAAACAACAAAAAGCTAAATATAAGTCACTTCATCGGTAACAATTTACCCTACAAAAGGCATTGATGCTACAAGTTCCAAAACAAAAATTAAAATATCATGGAGATAATAAACTCAAGTGCTAAAAAAAATCATGAAAATAACTTCAACCTTGTAAATGATCAAATAATTGGGGCATATCCAACTTCGGAGTCATAAGATCTACACAATCTCCACTGTTCACTGCAATCTGCATCCGTTACAATTTTAGCACAGGCCTATGAATGAATTAACTTTTACTGTGAAAACATTAGAAACAAAAGCCTGGTAATCAATGACAGCTTATTAGCACTAACCATATCCTAATTAATAGCTAACTGAATCGATAGAAATCTAAAATTGTTCACAGTAGAGATACAGAGAATTTGGAAGTATTTGTAAGTGCTACAACTAAAGCAATGAGTAAAACAAACAAGAAATAAAAAGAATCAGGGTGCTGGAAAATTGTAATTTATCTCTTATATACTAGACAGTATGGTTACAGAAATCAGACTGCAGGCTCTAAATGAGCATAGGATGAACAAAATGCCTTCATAATATAGTAGAAACTATTATTCCATGATATCAGTTATAACAATTGACTTATCACCCCTGGCACAATAATTAAGACATTCAAACAGCAAAACCAGTGCAACAATATTTGTATGCGTGTGAATCAGTCCAAGAGACACAGCAGCACTAGATGCTACATGCTTTTTATACACATAAATAAGCAAGAAGATTCTACAAAAAGTTTGAGACAGGAAAGTGCAGAGCAATCAGATTTTTTCCAATGTAAGTATGAAACTCTGATGTGTAAGCCAATTTTATTTACCAATACAATATGAATATCACTATAAAAAGTGCAGACATGTTAATATATGCTCAAAGTCAAATTTGTAAGTATTAAGTATGAACTGGAACACACCCATTTTTCCAATGTTAGCATAGTGTCCTTCACTTTAACACTATACTTCCATTTTTTGGCTCTGCATCCTGTGTGCCGCTCCCATTCACTAGGTGTCTGCTTCCTAGATCCGCATGCACCGCACTTGCACATAATTCTAAAACAGAAAGGAAATGGTGACAGCTTAATAAACCATCAAACTCAAAATACAGATAAATTAACTATTCTACGCAAATGGATCATTTGAATATCAATTCAGACAGATAAATGAGGGAAGTCTAAGCACAAAAAAAGGGGCAAAGTGTGGCACTTCCAAACAATAGCTATAAATATAAAGCATCTCAAACCTAATTTTCATATTGACAAGGTACTAAGGGCTTACGAATGAAGTTTTGGAATATATATCCCTTCCATTCCATTGCAAATCACAGTAACCTCATCAGGTGGCACAGTATTTCCGCTGTTTTCGGAAGACCTGTTTCATATAATTATGATTTCTTTAAGGATTGTATCCATGAATCCGTATACACAATTGCTCATAAACTGAAACAAAAGGACTGTAATTAGTGAAACATACTTGACTTTTGGCTTGCATTTATGTGGCTTTGGACATTCTGAGTTAGGACTTGCTCTGCAATCGGGGCAATAATAGTTAGAGTGCACCAGATCCTTCAAATAAAAATTGAATCAGTGAGGCTTCCCCTTCATGAACATTTGTAATATTAGCATACAAGAGAAATAGAAACCATAACAGATTAAGCATGATAGTCAAACCTTGAAAATTTCACCAGAAATTTTGTCACACTCAGCATGCACCCAGACATTACAGCCATCACAACATACCTAATCAACAATGTCAATATCTCAATTTGTGTACTTTTTGTAAAATAAAAGAACTGTAAACTCAATTCATATTGCAATAGTCTCACCCATTTTCCTTCATTTCCATGGTGCCAAACCACCTTGCATATGCCACAATATTGCTTGCATTTCCGTAACTGCAAGTACAACGAGGGAGGAAATCAGTTAGAAACTGTAGCTGCAGTTATTTGAAAGAGTATTCTGAGATAAGGGGTTATTTTTTAACCTTTGTGCAAGTTTTACAAAGAATCTCATTTTTAAGAGTTGATCCCTTCATTTTCTTCATTGTCTTGCATGGCATCAGTGAGTGACAGCCCTCACAGATTTGCTTGTCCTTATAACAAGTTTCCTGCACAATTAACCAAACAATAAGCTTTACAAATGAATTACCATGTTCTTAAGAAAATAATTAATTTGTGAGATTTTATATACGATACACAAAACTGAATGGACGGTGTCTATAAAGCTCAAACAAAATATTAAAAAAAATGCAACATGTGGAAGAAAAAAAACTGATAGGATGTTTGGTTCAACAATAATTGACTAAAATGGTATGTTAAACATGATGCAAAAAGAAAAATAATAATAATTCGATCCAAAGTGTACCACAAACATCAAAAGGGCTAATTTGTTCTTTAGGGCTAACATATGAAAGTAATGTTAGGAAGTCAAAATAAGAATTAGTACAAGAAAGATGTGAATAACAAGGTACATATGCAAAGATGCAAACTTGATTTATATAACAAATCCAAAGCATACAAGAAAATGTTCGGAAACTATAGAGGTGTGGAAGTAATATAAGTGTGTAAAGAAATCTTTAGAAACTAAACAGTGTAAAAACTTGGAGTTTTAAACCTCTAATAGAAGAACACTCACAATGATTCAGCGTCAATAAAACCAGAGGACCTATATACCCTTATTTCAGCAAATAACAAACAAACCGTAACTGACTCTGCTACCTCAACAAAAAAAAGGTAAACAGTAAAAACAAGCAGTAGCCTACCAATGAGGAAACTCAAAATGGTACACATAGCCAACCTTCACAGCCGGTAAATATTCATGCCCTGGAATTTGATTCAGGGAAAAGCCACTCTGGGGAGATTATACTATGACTCCAGAATTAGAAGTAAGCATTACAACAAGCACAAGGTATTCCAACTATATAGAGTTTAATGAAAAATAATACTATCTTTTCAAGTTTTTAACATTCAATGAGGGTTTCAATATTTAGCAGAAAGAATCAAACAAAGTCAAAAACATGCCAGTTCAAATTAGCCAAGGACTAACTTCTTCAAAAAAATACATCTTTCCCTAACTCAACCATGCTGTACTGACTCGACTCCAATACCCCCATCATTTAGAGCTAACCCATATCATAATTTTCTCAAGCTTCCATAAATTCAAGTACACTCAATATTGCAAAGTAAGCTTGAATAAACTTGCCTGATTCTCTGAATAAGATTCCCCATCATCATGTAGCCTAGCATTGTCTTCGGTTCCACTGGGATTAGCTTCTAAAGAACCTACTTGACCTGTTCCATGGCTTGTTTCCAAGTAACCATTTTCTGCTGAGATTGCCTCCTCAATTGCCATTCGGAAATCACTTGGCTTGCTCCCGTACAACTGGGTCTGCCCATTAAATCTGAGAAATTTTCTAGCATAAAAAACATAATTTCTCTAACAGTTTATTGTGACATCAACTAATGCTGGTTGGATACAAACCTGTTCAAGTGCTCTTTGAAGGGGAATATCATTCCCTTTTTAACCCATGCATAGTCCTGCCATCACCATTTATTCACTGTTAAAAAAATAAACAAATACAATCATTGCTACCAATTAAACCACATGAATAAACAGGGAAAGGAGAGAAGTTACCCTTTGCTTTCCATTTTTAGAATACCCATAAAACATCACACAGATAGTATTAGGAGTGAAACATTTGATGACTGTTTCAGGAGCTTCAGAAATAGGATCAATCACTATAGCTGGCCAAGCAGGACACCTCTTCCCACATTTGGCCCAAACAATATCCCCCACAGCAAAGTCTTGCAGCTCATAGCTATCCTTTTTTGAAGTTCCAGCTTTCTCTTTATTCAAATTCTCTGGACCCCTTAAACAGCCTACTTCAGCTTCCTCATCGTTTTTACATATGGAATTCAACTTCGAATTTTCACTTCTATACTTCAACTTCTCAGTGCTCAATCTTTCTTTATCTCCTCCAAGTCCAACTACAAATTTTTCTTCACCAGAGCTCGAATTTAACTCGCATGCTTCAGACTCTTGATTCTTCCATACATCAAGAACCGAGTCACTGAGCCTGGAAGGAAGCATTTGAACACGCCCTCGAGATGACCTCCTTAAAGTTGGAGGAAGATACGCCTCCGGGCTCCGATTCAACGCTCCTCGATCCTTCACTCCCTTCAAATTAGACTCAGCCTCGCAGACCCAATTTGACGCTTCGCTGCTGTAAGAACCCGAGCCTCCGCTGCTGAAATTATCAACCTCGCCATGTGCTCCGTTTTCATGACCTACACTCACCTTCCGTTTCTTCCGATTACCCGAATACGCGTCCTCTTCGTGCAACCTCTCTTCAGCCTTGTGCCGCTTCACGTTCGGCATTTCAATTTTCGTTGTCCGTTTGATTATCATCTCCGAGCCATTCAATTCAACCATCAAACAAAACTCTAATTCCGCATTGAACACCCAAAACAGAACTCTACAAGCACACAACTGAGGCCAATCTCAAAAGTTGCAGCTATAGTCAATTCTGTGTACAATCGACAATGAATCCCCGGTGCACGCAAATTCGAAAATAAACCCTAAAATTCGAAGCGAAACCCTAACGGAAGCAATGAAACACACAACACAACCCGAAAAGGAAAAAAAAAATCCTCAATCGTCTGGGCGTCACAAGCGGGGAATGTAAATCTCAAACACAATTGGGAGTTTCAATCTCTTCATGAAAAGCAGTTGTGTATCGAATTTAATCCGGGAGAAATCAGCAAATTTTCCGAGAAAAAGGATCGAGAAAGCAGAGCCGCGGGAGAGGAAAAACACGGAGGATATGCGACTGTTGGCTCGATCGTCTAACTGAAAAGGTAAATTAACCTCGGAAAGCAAACTCCGAAATTGTACACAGTATTATTTTATTAAAAAAATTGAAAGCTTTTATTTTATTAAATTTAATTGCTTTTATTTTTCAAGTTGGAGCAAAAAAAAAAAAAAACAACTCCCACATGAATTTTTAATAAATATAATAATATAAAATGCGAAATAATATTTTTATATTATTATCTCAACGAATTCATTTTTTTGAATCTTAAAAAAATCATTTATTTGAAAAATTGTTTAAAATTTGAAATGATACATATTATAATTTTTTATTACATAGTATAACTCTCTTTTTTGAATAAGGGAAAATCTAATATGTAATATCTATTATGATATTTGTACATACTCCAAAAGTTGGATAAAAAAAACGATTTATAATGCGTGCTAGAGCGCCACATCATCAAACATTTAATTGTGGCCCAAATTTTTTTCATAATTACTAAACGACACATTTCCAAAATTAAATTGTTTAAATAAGGAAAGTTATAGAATCAAATCAAATGTTTATTCATAATCATATGTATTATGTGTTACACTACTTTAATTGCACTTGAACAATATTTGTGATACGTGTATAATAAAAAAAAGGATTAATTACCTTGGAGGTCCCCCAACTATCAAAAACTCACCGCGTAGGTCCCCAAACTAAAAATAAGACGCCGTAATTCCCACTCTACGTTATAATGGGTCACCGAGGTCCAGCCGTTACTTTTGACTAACGGAGTTAACAACGGATTTTTGTGAAATTGTAATTTTTTCCTTCAAAGTTTGATTTTTTTTTTTTCATTTAGGCCCCTCTTCTTCAACCTCCCTCTTTCACACACTT
>JAYMTK010002525.1:0-13721 GCA_036897405.1 Pelargonium myrrhifolium | reverse complement strand
CCCACGGTCCCTCTTATCTTTGTTTTGTTCCCCGTTAGTCCCTGCCGTTAACTATCCTAACGGAATCCGTTAAGTTAGCAATAAAAAATATTAAAAATTCCGAAATCACTCTTTTGTCCCTAACTTACTTTCAAATTTATAACAAATTGTCATTCTAATTAAATAAATTAAAAACAAAAAAAAAAACCTATTTCTTACCTGCAATTTCACGCTGAAAAAGATCGGGGAGATGGAAGGGATTTCGGCGGCTAGTGTCGGCGGCGGCTATTGGAGGTGCATCCGACGTCGGCGGCAGATCACTGGATAAAGAATTTGGGTTAATAGCAAGGGATGTTCTGGATAAGAAAATGAGAAGAGTGAAGGTTTTGAAGTACCTTGAAATGGAAAGTGAGGCCATGGCTGAAATGGGGTTGAGCTAAATCAAGAGAAGTGTGTGGTCTTTAGTGTATGTGGAGTGAACCCATTTGCATATGATGGGGTTAGGGTTTGAGCTGGAGTTAATAGAAGAGAGAAAAGCTGAGGAATGAAGTAAAGAATAGGAGGAGGTTGGGTTGGCTTGGAGTATGTGAAAATTAAACGTGTTTAATAGATTCTGCAACTCTCATTCATTGTTTAAATTTTAGATTTTAGAATTGGATCTCTTTACATTTTGTTCACTGATATCTGAATTTGGGGATTATGTTTCAGATTTGGGTATGAGTTTTGTTCTTTTTCTTGAGATTTGGGTTTTAGATCTTAGATTTGGATATGAATTTTGTTCTTGTTCGATTTGATTTTAGATTTGAATATGAATATAAATTTGTTCTTTTGGATTTGTATTTAAAAAAATTTCTTGAATTTGTGTTCTTTTTAAAAAATATACTCCGACGAACTTTGAAGATTCCGGTGGCCGGAATATTTAAAGTTCTTCATTTTCATTTTTCAGGGACAAAAGGGTAATTTTAGACTTTTAAATATTTTTTTATTCAGATTTAAGGGATTCCGTTAAGATAGTTAACGGCAGGGACTAACGGGGAACAAAACAAAGATAAAAGGGACCGTAGAGGAACAAAATGAAGTTCAGGAACTAAAATAAAACAAAATGAATAGTTCAGAAACTAAAATGAATCTTCCTCCATAAAAATAAAGTGGCTCAAGAAAGGTCCTAACTACATATACGAAAGAAGTGAAATTCCATCTAAACCATCTTAAATGTTGACTGTATATTCATATATCGTAGACATCAAACATGAAAGTTGAGAGATCAAATCTTTTTATTTTTATAAAACATTGTCCAACGCATAAGCAATTTATTTTTCTGAAGGTTATCAATTTATTGTGGATGGCGGGTGACGCGTGAGAACAAGTGAGCAAAGGTAGCGAGTGACACACAAGAGAGTCTTGGGAAAAGCAGTTCAAAACTGGAAGGCTAGGCTCTGAGATGAACAGGAGTGAGATGAACAAAAAGAAAATAACGAAATTTCCGGAAAAATAAAAAAAGAAGAAACTCAAGAAACGGATAGAAATATACACTTTCTTTTCTTGCGAATTGAGTGGTGCGAGAAAGAACAGGAAATAAAGTGAAGTAGAAAGCTCTTTCTAGGGTTTCTAAATTTTCCACCCACCCAAACATCCATCTCTCGCTCCGTATTTTCCTGGAAAATCTACCTTCCGAAGATTCCTCCTTATTTTTATCGTTCAATTGTTTTGCTTTTCTGTCGACTAAAAAGCAGACGGCGTGACTGTGAGAGAGGGCAGAGATGGCTCTATCTTCTTCTTCGGCCACTGTGGCGGTGGACAAGGCGACGAGCGATCTACTAATCGCTCCGGATTGGACTATGAACATGGATATCTGCGATGCGGTCAATTCTAACCATTGGTAATTGGAAAGCAACGATCAATTATTCAGTTGTTTTTTCGAATGATTTTTTTTCTTCATCTTGTGGATGTTTACGTATTTGTATATGTTTATGCATATCCAATTTTGTGTTAGTTTGGATAGTAGGTATAACAGAGGTTGCATGTACTGTAGATGAAGTAATTGTCTTCTACTTTATGTTTTACTTGTTTGGCTTATTTTGAACACTCGGAATCTAAAAACAAAATTCCATGGACGCTTAAATTTTCTGATCAGAGAGATAATTAAGATGGAATTTTCCGTTCAGGGAGAAAATTAGGCGGAAATTTTCTGTCCAGAGAGATAATTAGGTAGAAATTATAATTCTGATTTTTTTTATTATATTGAAATGAATATTATGAAAGTTTAATTCTGAACATGGCCCGCTTATATTTTTAAAAGATAGAAATAGTATTATGGCTCATTTTACTTTTCAGTTCTTCAATATTTTTTTTCTTTCAAATTTGTCAATTTAGTAAGTTGTTCTGAGATGGCAATTTGTTCAATTTGTTCAGGCAGGCAAAAGATGTTGTAAAAGCTGTGAAGAAAAGGTTGCAGCATAAGAGCTCTAGAGTTCAACTTCTTTCTTTGACGGTACTTTTTGTCTAAACTTCTTCTGTTTGATCTTTTGAATGTGCATCGTATTTTAATTCTGAGTTCTATCCTTGCATCCCTATGTTAGCTTTTCATGTTGTATTATGAATATGTCAATTTGGGATTCGCAGCGCATATATGTGAGTATTCTATTATTTTGCTAATTGTTCGATTTCTATTTTGAAGCTTTTGGAGACAATGGTGAAGAACTGCGGCGATCATGTCCATTTTTTAATAGCTGAAAGAAATATCTTGGGGGAGATGGTCAAAATCGTAAAGAAGAAGGTGATTATGTTATTGATTTTGGCTCAGTGTACTAACGTGAGGTCCAGTTGTTCTGATTTACTACCTTTGCTTATTATTATGTTTTCTGTATGATCATGTGCTACTCTTCTACCCATAGGAAGAAAAATAAAATCATTTTACCGAGGCAGCTTTTGGATTTAAAGTTTTGGTTCAAGAATGTTCCTATATAATAAAAAATGGTAATTTAAACATGATGAATGAGAATCTTATTCCCATTTCAATTCTTGAACAAAAAATGCTAATCTGAATGCCACCTTAATGATGCTACGTGTTATCATTTTATTTTTATTTGTGTGTGGTGCTAGATTGTTCTGAAATGGACATTCTGTAGTACTTAACGTTGAGTCTCAGCTCTTGTTGACTTGCGTCTATTTTGTTTCAAGATGTTATTATGTCAGACTAAGTGGCGTGGTTTAAAGAAATGTGAATGCATAGCACTACATAGTCCTTCCGTCTTGTGTAGATGGTAATGTGTTGGGACCATTTTTTCGTGAGTTGCTAAACTGGTGTTAGTTGTGTGCGTGTGGTGGTGGCGGCGGTGTGGGGGGTATTGATATGGTGCCCAATAATTATTAAAGCTAAGTTTTATGTAATTGTCAAATAATTTGCCAGGTTTTGATGTCAGTCCTTGTACTGATAGACTTTGTAAAGTTGATGAGTAACCCTGATTTAGTGAAACCTGTTAACTGAACCATTTGCTGATGCATGGTGTGATCAGTACAACCACTTAGGTTGATGACTGATATAGATTTGCTTCATAATTTGTACTTGTTAATAAAGGGTGATTTAGTGGCCATCAGAAATAGTTTTGTTCGTGAAACCTCAGAATTTGGTAAAATGCAATGACAACGGCCTTGCTGCCTTGCATAACCTATCCTTCCCTTATAGTGACTTCTAACATTTGTGCACCTCTATTGTTTCTGCCTTGAGCACTTGAGGCTATCCATTCTTGTCCTTTTCTTATCTTCGATTGAAGAAATTACTTTGAAATGATTTTGTAGGCAGATATGCAAGTGAGGGATAAAATTTTGGTGTTGCTCGACTCATGGCAAGAGGCATTTGGTGGGCCTGGAGGAAAACATCCCCAGTACTACTGGGCATATGACGATCTAAGGGTAAGCAGATAGTTACTAAGACCAGATTATTGTTACCTGATGATCTTCTTTGCTTGGTTTAGTTATGACAATTACTTTGGTTGTTTGAATTGATGACACTTTTTATGCTAGTAAAACTACGGGTTGGTTCTATTAGGATCTTTAGATATGATGAAAAGAAAGTCGAGAGTGGTGTCGAATTACACATCATATAATTTTATTTCAACTAACTTAGTAGGCTTGAACACACTTGAAAGAAGAAAAGATAACTGGTGTTCTCTGTTTTAGGCAAAACCGCAAAAGGGCACAATAAAAGTTTGGATAAACTATATAATTTCAATACTTGAAAAAGAAAGTTGACGGCTGCTTTCTTTAGTTGCCAAAAGGTCTGTGTAATTTCATGTTCATCAGTGCTCTTTTTTGATCTAAAGAGGGTATCAATTTCTGGTTCTACAGGTTTTATTGGACCGTTTATCTTTCTGTTATCCTCTTGAATTTTTATTTGGCCATCATTTTCTGTATGCTATAACTTCAAAGCTATTGCAGGAAGTGATATTATAAATTTATTATTTTGTAAATGTTGATTTGAATGAATGGCAGCGATCTGGAGTAGAATTCCCCCGCCGTGAATCAGATTCTGCTCTAATATTTACTCCACCTGGGACCCATCCAATTCCAAGACATGCTCAAGCTGGATTTGGAATGCCAAGCAACTCCCCAAGAAGGCTCGACGAAGCTATGGCTTCAGAAATTGAAAGTTTAAGGTAAGGTTTCGTTTCTGGTTTCTAGTAATATCACTTGTTGCTAGCTTTATTTTGTGCTTTTGTACTTTTTATAATACAGTTATATATCATTCTTGAGATTTTTAAATCTGAGCCTTTTCCTATGCTATGCAATTCATAATATCTCAGTTTGTCAAGCTTGGAATCCATGCGGAGTGTTATGGAGCTATTAGATGACATGCTTCAAGCTGTGAACCCAAGTGACCGTGCAGTATGTGCAACGATACCTCAACTCTGTACATCGAGCAAATTATCTGTGAATTACTTACATGATGTTCTGTTGATTGTAGGCTGTGAAAGATGAAGTGATAGTTGATCTTGTTGAAAGATGCCGTTCCAACCAAAAAAAGCTGATGCATATGCTAGCTACAACTGGGTTAGCTCTCTTTTTATGGACTTGTGGTAGTTTGTATCTATTCATGCCATTATATGCTTCTGTGTTTGCAAATAGATTTGTAGACCTTAGCATGTGCCTATAAATCAAATTGTGTTTTGGTTGTTTCAGGGATGAGGAATTACTTGGTCATGGTCTTGAATTAAATGATTCTCTGCAAGGTTTGCTCGCAAAACACGATGCTATAGGATCTGGTTTACCCTTTCCAAGTCAAGTGAAAAGTCTTGGCCCTCTCAGTCCTCAAACAACAGTAACTAGCACCTCCAGTCCCATACCAACAGTAACTAGCACCTCCAGTCCCAAACCAACTGAAGAAGCAAGGGACTCTAGCCCAAGACCCAACGCCAACCCTGTTTTCCCTGCAACTAATGTGATAAGAAGCTGTTTTGACGAAGAGGAAGAAGAAGAGGATGACTTTGCACAGCTTGCTCGAAGGTTGCATATTGCTAACCCATACTGATATTTCTTTACCTATTATTTAATACACTTGCTACACCAGAGCCCAAGATATGAAGGGATTGAGTTCTATTTAGTACTCGAGCAGTCATTAATTTAAATTTATGGTTCGTAATGCAATTTTTATTTATTTACTAACGCAGGCATTCTAAAGCTCAGTCTGTGCCTTCTCAAAGTACATCTGCTGGAACCGGTGCTATAATTCACTCTAGTGACGGGACAGTTTCTTCTGCTCCTGCATCAACATGTACTGCCTTAGTCCTGCCTGATCCACCTGGACCTGTCAAGACGAAAGAGGAAGAAATAATAGACCTTTTGAGTCTCACCCTTTCAACAACTTCAACTTCTCCTCATGCTCCTCAGTCTCCAACTATCTCAAATCAGGACACACATCAGGTACCTGTACAAGGTCATCCATCTTCCTCCCAAACTGCTTATCCCGGAAACCAAGGACAAGCAGCATACAACAGCTATGTCGTTCCATGGGCTCAGCCTCAACAGATGCAATCACACAGTCAATATCACCAGCCTCAAATGCAAGTACAATCACAAGCTCAATATCGGCAGCCTCAAATACCAGTACAATCACAAGCTCAATATGCCCAATACTCGTATCCCCCTCCACCGTGGGCAGGTACCTCCTCTAACCAAGAGGCTATGTATACATCTAACGCGTTTTACACTCCTCAAGCCAGCACTGCTACATCCTATACTGCGATGGAATTGGCTAGACCTGTGCAGCACCAGCATAACACCTTACCATCAAGAGTAAGTAATGGGCTGCCCGTTCCAGTAGATGCTAGAAACCCTGCCTCAGCAGTAGGTCAAAAGCCCTTTGTGCCATCGTATAGGTTGTTTGAAGATTTGAATGTTCTTGGCAACGGGGATGGAAAGCATAAAATGGTAAGCAGTGCATCGCCGAGCTTGTCCGGAACTTCCGGCCAAAGAATGGTTGGTGGAAGAAAGTAAAATGCAGATAGTACAGATTGTAGTCTCTTGTGTGAATAGGATTTCTGGGTGTGGCATTTCTGAAACTTTAAATATTTTTCAATTGACTCTTAAAATTGCATTTTATTGGAGCAGTATTGACAAATTTAGCTGTTACTGTTATTGGTTGAATGCATATTATTGTGATAGGATAAGCTGTTCGAGCATATGAGAAATTGGCTTTGCTTATTAAGAGTCAACGACTAGTTGACACTTGACACTTGCACGTAATTTTACTCGCATGCAACAGAAAACAAATAATCATCACAATTGAAAAATAATTCATTCGATTCTCTAGATAGATGTTGATGAAGAGTCAACGACTTGTTGACTTATCATCTTTTTTTCCACTGATCAATGCAGAAAAAAAACAGAACTGTGTGATGGTTTTCATTAGGAGCAGCATATTGAAGATACAGAGAAGATCAAATTGGGAATGATTAAATACCCAATTCTATAATTAAGAGGCTTCACAGCTTTGCCATTGCATAATCCATAGTATCCACAAGGTAATCTGCAAAAATAAATGATAAATCGAGTTATCAGAAAAAACTTATAAGCTAATTTGCTTCAATTTAAGAATTAAGAACATGTACGTGTATTAAAAGACTAACCAGCATCTTCCTTGGTGAAGCAGAGAGGAGGTGTAATTCTGAAAACATTTCCATAGAACCCGCCTTTGCCAATTAGAACTCCCATTTCTGCAATTCCAATAGTGATTATATTAGGAGCTAGTTCTAAGCGCAAAACATGTAAACAACATGGAGAGGACATAAGCACAAACCTTTCATCTGGTCCATCACGTGAATAACTTCAGCCTTTGCGGGAGTTTTCTGTTGGCGATCAGTAACCAGTTCAACTCCAAGCATTAATCCTCTTCCCCGCACGTCACCAATTACTACAATTATGCACACAAAATTGAATAACATGTTCTAATTATCGTGATGAAAGAGTAGTGAGAGCTTACTTTCATGTTTATCCATGAGTGCAGTTAGTCTTTGCTTCATATAAGATCCCACAACCGACGCATTCTCTTGAAGCTTTTCCTTCTCTATCACTCTCAAAACAGCATGGCCAGCGGAAGTGGAAACAGGGTTTCCAGCAAAGGTGTTGTAGTAATTACGGCGAGTCAAGACCTCTGCAACCTCGGGAGTGGTCACTACAGCACCAATTGGAATGCCATTTCCAATGCCCTGTGGATTCGCAACATAAAAGACGCTATTAGTCACATGAAAGCTTGTTTCTGGTGCATGGAAAATGTGAAAGAGGAGAAAAAAATTAACCTTTGCCAATGTCACTATGTCAGGCTGAACATCGTGGCCCTCAAAACCCCAAAAGTGGCTTCCAGTGCGACCAAAACCAGCCTGAACCTCGTCAGCAATGAGGAGGCCTCCTGCTTTCTTGACACTCTTGTGAACAGCAGACAAATAGCCCGGGGCCAATTCTACAATTCCACCCACTCCCTGCCATCAAAAGAAGTTGTGAAGGCACTATCTTTATTAACCGCTGAAATGAGGCCAAAGAAAATGCTTATAATTACCTGGATAGCTTCACACATAAAACCAGCAATATGGCCAGAAGTACCAAAGTCAATGAGATCTTGGACATCTTTTGCGTACTTCTCACCATCTGAACCAAATACACCTCTGTACGGGTCTGGATTCATTGCATGATGAACTCCACTCTGTTGACCAAGCCAACAAGAAAGCAATAACTCAAAATTAGGTGACTACATGCTAATTCAAAGCAGCTTATTCTAGTGTCCCAGATGCCTGGTAGTCATTTCTCCAGAAAAATTTCCTTCTCAAAATATAAGTACAAGGAAATATAAATTTCCTCCATGACATGTTCCTCTGATTCATTTTAAGGTTAACAATATAATATAAATTGATTGTGCATTGTGAAGTATAACTTAGGGTCTTGTAACTGAAAAATTAGTTGGCCGATACTGTAAATTTTCCGCCCTATTCTCATCTCCGATCAAGATTTTAACATGGAGACAAAAATTAGCATCATCTTTCATCAAATTCCTTTCGTATCCTCTGTCTCTTTATCCCAAATCAAATGGCTAGATTCCAGATTTCACTTTCAAAAGGAGCATAGTAACTAGAAACACTACAAAATACAAATAAATTTAAATTGGTCATATTCATCACCTAATTTATTTATTCATTTTAACGTTTCCTAGAAAGGGAAACCCCTAACTTCTGGCTAATAAGTTGTCCCAAGTCCTACTCATGATATTCATAAACTAAAAAATTATAGTTAATTACTTGAATCCAAGGATTGAATCCAAATATATACCTGAACCACATTAAATTTCCAGTTGGACTGTGCTGTGGCTCCCATGGTGCCAGCAGCGTTCCCGTGGTAGGAATTCCTCAGCGATATTATGTCGTGACATCCAGTGTACAATCTCGCCATCATCATAGCCAACTCATTTGCTTCCGTCCCAGAATTTGTAAAGAATACCACCTAAACAAATTAATCATACAAAAAGACATTATAATTTACATACTCAAACCTTACTGCGTGTGAAATAAAAGAAAATTACTTCTTGAATCCAAATACCTTGAGATTGCCAGGCATTTTGTTGGCAAGAGCCTCGGCAAAATCAGAAATGGCGCTATTGAGGTAAAGTACGGTGGAGTGTTGCAATCGCTTGGCTTGGTCCACCATCGCATTGATCACATCGGGGTGGCAGTGACCGCAGGACACAACAGCAATCCCTCCGAAACCATCCAAATACCTACGTCCATTTTCATCGAACAAGTATTGCATCTTCCCATCCACCACGTTCACCTGTCACACCCACCCTATAATATTAATCATTTAATTCAACTCATACCATAAAAACAAATATACTGAACTTTTGATCCCACATAGT
This sequence comes from Pelargonium myrrhifolium, assembly GCA_036897405.1. NCBI lineage: Eukaryota > Viridiplantae > Streptophyta > Magnoliopsida > Geraniales > Geraniaceae > Pelargonium > Pelargonium myrrhifolium. The sequence goes on along the minus strand of JAYMTK010002525.1, from coordinate 4,345 downwards.
GACTGACATAAACATTGGATCTAAATCAGGAAGCTAAGTGTGGCCTACCCATGAGAATTTCACCATACAGTTTTTGTACATTTGTTTCTCAATGATAATACTGAAAACGACAAATCTAATTTCCAAAATGTATACAATACACAGAAAATTATTAGGATTATAAACATGATTTTCCTTCGAGAAACTATAAAGTAGAGGGAAAATTCTGCCGATCAAGAGAAGCAATTAGGAAGGAGATTCAAATTGACAACGATATGAACATGATTAAGAGAGAGAATAATATTTTAAAACTGATGGATCAAGCTGATTAAGAAAACGTTAAAGTCGTGATTATGAATAAGAGCCTAATTAAGGAATTAAATATAGAATTGAGTACTGAAATGAAGAGCATCTCAAATTCAAGTAAATTAGATTTGATAGATAAGAAGAAGAGAATGAGCTCGTACGGGATTATTGTAGAAATGGAAGAGAGAAGGGCTGAGGAACTGCTTGCGCTTGGCCAAGATCTCTGCGGCGGAGGGTCCGGTGTACGGCGGCGGAGAGTAATCGAAGGGGGGCATTTTAGGAATAACAGCGTCATTTTCGGGCTCCTTGTACGCTACACGCGATGAGTAACGCAAAGATCTCGACGCCGATATGGCTCTCTTCGCAATCGCAGCGGTGAGGCTCTTCATATCGGCTCTCCAACTTTTCTGAGGGATTCTCCGAGAATGTAGGAAATGGTTTGTGTTGTCAGAGAGATTGAGAAGAAGAAGAAGAAGAAGAAGATCAATGAGAGAGTGGTCGTGGAGTTCACAGACTGAACGAGGCTTTTTATATACGTACGTCTACGTTATTATTAATGGTGACGTGTCATTGGTAATAAATTCACGAGATTTTTTCAATATGTTTAATTTTGATTGGTAGCTTATTTTTAATCTAACTATTTAACTGAAAATTTAAATATTATTTAAATATAAAGTAAATAGGTTTCAAAATAATTGGCAATATTTTATTTTCAAGTAGATTAACTATCATACAAATAATGTATTTATATACACCGAAAAGAAGACATGAATCGTAACTTTTTCTTGGCTTAAATCAAATTCATAAAATCACAACACAACACCATTTATACCCATCAAATGTATCTGTAGAAGTGAAACGATATGTTCAATTCATGATTTTAATGACGTGTTATTGACGACTTAATTCAAATCAAATAGTTCTTGATATAACATATTCGCTGATTTTGCTCTCTTATATGTATAAATAGAGAGCGAGAAAATGATAATTATATATTAAGATAAATAACTTAATTTTCATGCAAAAAAAAGAAGAAGAAAATATTATGAAAATTCAAAAACATAATCTTTTATCCGTTTAAAAGGGAGTGTTTTTTAGGTAGTTTAAAAGTTGGTCCAATGGGCCGGGCCTAAACAATTTATATTATATTATGGTAAACAAATATTATGATACACACTTACCGCTCAACTGCTTTGGTGGGAACTCAAACCTAAGCCCTCTGGTATGAACCAAACAACCTATACCTTCCGACAAATGAGTCGTTGGTGTTTTTTGGGTAGTTAGTTATACATTAATTTTTAATAGTATCTTTATACTATATTTGTTAGTATTTATTTTATTTATTCGTTACAACACAACTATAAACATACAAGAAAAACTATATAACTAGATTATTTAATTACTATATATATATATATATATTCTGGCTATCTTATTAAAAAAAATGGAAACAAACGATCAATTTAAAATAAATATTAAAAAATAGACAATAATTTTAGAACAATAGCCAAAGAAAGATGATCAAATACAATCAAAGTTCAAAACATGCCAACATATACACGTGATGTTAAGTTCCAGCTCTTGGGATAAATTTTGGTGAGAGGATAGGACAATCATATTTATGAACCACACTTGATTTCTATTCACCCTGTTGTAATTATTTGCCATTTTTTCATCAAATTTACTTTTGTATATCTACCTCTTCTTTTTCTCTTCAGTGCAGTTGGATTTTTTAGATGCATGATTGTAAATATGGTTGGAAATTATTATTATTATTATATTGTATAGGTGGTGCATGATTGCTTGGGATGGGACTCTCCGTTACTCACAGTGTCGATACTGTATTTGTCTATAACCGGAAAAATGACAACACAGCCCATATTCCAATTTCTTTTGCATTTTCTGTTTATTATTATTTTTAGGATTTTCCTTGTTTTTTGGCGTCTTGTTATTTTTGGATTATCTCTATCCAATGTACGCAAGCAATGTTGTAAATACGTGGAAGTTTTATCTGAAAACAATTATTATTATTATTATTAGAAAAGCAAGAAATTAAGAATAAGTATTAACTGTGCTACTGTATTTTTATGTAAGAAAATATTAATCACTTTCACACGGAAGAAATTATCCCCTTGCTTCTCTCAAGAAATTAGAAAAGTCAAAATACACAAGTGACATAAATTAATTAAAGTGAGAAAATTAACAATTTATCCATATGTAAGCTGATCATAGTAATACCAGGGATATATACATCCTGAGAATATATTGAAGTCCAATATATACCTTATTCTTTCATTCATTTTGTGAGTTCTCTATCATATATCAATATGTGCATTTGATGTAGAAAATTCGAAGGGCTCTACTATTAAATTAAGAAATTATAAACTTTACTAACAATCTTAATATTCAATTCAAATTTACGGTTGCCAAACATTTTTGTTTAACTAATTGTCATATTTAGTGCTCCTACTTCTGTTAGGGTTTGAAGGGTTTAGGGCTAAGGTTTCTACTAGGATTTCGGCGAGTAGAAACAAATCAGAAGGGGTGCATCGTCGGAAAGTGAACAAAAGATAAGCATCATCGAATGGAACTGCAGAGGGTTGGGCAATCGACTGTCGGTTTCATGGAAATGTATGATCCTGATTCTTCTTCTCCTCTATGTTGATGGCGCGAGTACAGGTGGAACGACTGCAAGGTACGGTGACGAGTTCGAAAGTGTTCATGGAGGACGGGGTTTTGATTGGTGCTCAGGGGATGCAGTGTTTGCTCTAATCTCAGCTAATAGGGGCGGTGGGGGTAGCCATATATGGCGGTTACAGAGGCAGAGCGTGCTTGCTGGAGTAGTGGTGATGAGTGCGGCGGAGTCTAATACAAAAAATGGAGAGAGTGGAGCCAAGGTGGGGCTTGGCGACCATTCGGAGGATCCGTGACGGAGTGGAGGCGTGGCGAACGGTTGGAGCGGAAAGGCGACCTGTTGGAATGGCAGGATGGGAGGGAGGTTATTCTTGGGGTATGGTTTAGGGAAGTTTGGTCTCTTGTTTATCGTTTTTTTTTTAATTTTTGGTTTTTAGTTGTTTTGTTTTCTAGTATGCTTAGTTTAATTTTTGCTATGGGATGAGCCGATCGGAGGGGAGATCGGAGCAGTTTCAAAGTGAACAACTCGAAAACTGATGAAATAAAGTTGGTTAGGATAGACGTCTTAAAACTGAGCTATAAGCTCGAAGCTCGTGGGCTCCCATTATGGAATTTGGTTGGCCGGGTCGATAGTGGGCAACACGTTGATTTGGTATCCTGGTTGGATGTCATATGTGTACTGGGGCATTACCTTTCTTAATTAATGGATTTTAATTTCAAAAAACTAATTGTCATATTTAACTTGTACTTTTATCTTAAAATAAGTGTATTATTTTTTAGCAAGTTACTCATACATGAATTATTAATATATAGTAAGTTAATTCATATCATTTAAGTTTATTACAACACATATGCACGAAAATATAAGATAATTACTTAAACTTTTAGCAATACCATTTGTTTTCTAGTTGGTTGATCACAATCAACCATTCATTAAAAATAGTTGAGAATTGTGAATCCTAATGGCAATTATCTTGCATACGGAGGAGGAAAAAAAGGCAAAGTCATCATCTCCTTAAATTTTAGTGTCCGTGTGTAAGAGCATTAGCACAAAAAAAAAAGTTATAAAGTCTCTATCTTTGGCTTCAGGTTTCAGCTATAACAATGATGACACAGATTATATGCTTCCTTTTTATTTATTTATTAAGAGGTAAGTTTCAAAATAGTCCCTGAAGTATCCATTTTGTGTCATTTTAGTCCCTCTTATCTTTGTTTTGTGCCGAAATAGTCACTCTTATCTTTGTTTTGTTCCAAAATAGTCCTTCCCGTTAAATCCTTTAACAGAATCTGTTAACTTATAATAAAAAATAAATAAATAATAAACTAAAATTACTATTTTGCCCTCATTTCATCAGTTCTTAGAAGTTTGATTTTTCCGGCGCCGGAAACTTCAATCGGTGCCGGAAACTTCACTTCAACCGGTGCC
>JAYMTK010002524.1:0-13721 GCA_036897405.1 Pelargonium myrrhifolium | reverse complement strand
AAGAAGCTATAACTATTTTAATCACATTAAAAACTCAATTAAACGAACGTCACCTTAATGCATTCATCAAAAAAAAAATTTTAATCGGTGCAAAAAGAATACATATATTTTATATGTATCAAACGGTACATGAACATATCATAAATAAGTTAAGCATTTCATAATATTATTCAAATAATTATAATGAAGCAAGTTCCAATGTTTTTATTATAAAACATGCACTTATGAGTATGTTTTAGAGAAAGTGTCTTGCATTGCACGAGGGGAGATAAAAATAATAAAATAAAATAACTTTACATTGGAGAACTAATGGTGTAAATCACTTTTTTCAATGACATTATATTTTGTCACTTTCCACTGAAATTGCTCTAATTTATATTACTATTATATACAGTATGATCTTTTGATAAAAATGGGAAGAGAGAAAAACAAATTGACCCAATTTCCTCTTGAGTTTTGGGACTCGAGCAGCAATGGGGTAACTGAATTCAGCATAGTAACTTTTCTTTTTCTTTTTCGGAAATCAGCATAGTACGTAACTTTATAAATTATTATTATTTTAATTATTTAATTAAAATATGTTTAAATAATATTATAAAGAGTAAAATGTTTATCAGTGTACTGATATAAAGTTATATCAGTTGCAATTTAACAAAGCCAATGAGGTGATGATACCTCATTTAAAATAACTTATACCCACTCAAATGAATTCGGAGGAGCAGAGCGACCCGTCCGGATCCATGATTTTAAATGAGTTGTCACCAATTTATTAGTGTAACTGATATAACTTTTATATCAGTCAACTGATATACATTAAACCCTATTATAAATGATTCATATTCATAGTCTATTTTAAATAACAAATACTAATAAAACATGACAATTTACAAGAACAAAAATTCCCGTACGTGGATGGAACAATGCACGGTTGAGGAAAATATCTACAGTCCAAACATGAACTAAAATTATTAAATTTGTTTGACTATTTCTTTTCTTTTCTTTTTTAAATGAAAGATTTTACATTACATAAATTTAAGAATATGATTTTTTAATTGAAATCAATTAACAAAGAGAGACAATGGACGAGCTCTGAGCCTTAACTTAAAAAAAAAAAAATTGTAATAAAATAAAGTACAGGCTAAATCTGACACCAATGAACAAAGATTGATCCACAGTACCTGAACTTCCAAACAAAATTATTTCAACCGAAAAAAATCAAGCTTGGTCAACACGACCACTATCACAGGTCCAAATTGCCCTTGTGAATGATTTCTTTTTCAACGAACTCAGTCCAAAAAACAATAATTAATGTGGTTCTAGAAGGTCATATGTGGCAGGCGTGGACGAATAATTTCGAGCCTCGTAGTTAATTGCAGGCCACTTTGGCAACTGCATGTAACGACTTGTCGGCGGACATTTTAGATCATAATCACTATTTCAATTTACAACACTGTCCTCCTCCTAATTTTAATTCGATTCAATACTTTTAGAGAATGAACACTAGCTTATCTTACATCCAGTGTCTTGTTTTTTCTTTTTATATATACAAAATAGGTTTCATATTATTTACTCCCAATGTGCATCTAACAAATTCAAAATCTCTAGCAGACTTCCAAGTCATGCTCGTACGTAGTCCACGTGGAAGGGCCAAAATCGACTAAAGTTATTTCATTTGTTTTAAGGTCGAGCTGTTTGGGATAGTGAAATCCATACATTTTCTACATTCGTTTGAGTAGTTCTTCCTCGTGAGGCTTTGTCTATCTTGGACTTGTCATTTCTTTTCCTGTGATCAACACTCCGTTGGAATTTTTCTAGTTTATTTTAGGTCCCAATGTCGACCCTTAAGGACGAAACCGGAGGCTTGCATCCTTACTCCAAGATTCTTAGAGCATACGCAAGTATAGCACACCGTCAAGTGAGTCGATTCCCAAACAAAGGTTGTTCGTTTGAGAACCGGAGCAGCATAGTGTTCTCCTAGCCTCCCTATCTTCTTGTGTCATCAAACCTCTCTCCGAAGATAGGCTCTCATGGAGGCACAACAACATCGGGTGCTTCACTGTTAAAAATAATCTTTCATACTCAGTGTCCAAGCAAGTGCCACCGGCACTAAATGGTCCAAGTTTATGTGGATACCGCTCGTACCTCCCAAAGTCCAGTCATTCACTTGGCTTCTCTTCACGAAAGCAATCCTACTTCAGTTTTTCTTTAAGACAGAGGCTTTCAACTATCACTTGCGTAGTGCACTTGCGAATTTTGCAACTAAACTTTAGAGACGAGCTCCCAACTCCTTATCACCTGCTATTGGGCGTGGTCGGTTTGGAGTTTGATTTTATGATGGTGGTTTATCTCGACTTTGCTCTCTCCAACAGCTTCATCTATTTTTCTTTGTTGGATTAGTTTATTGTCACCAAAGTCTCTCTCGAACATTTGGGTTCCAATTTGTCACCTCACTTTCTGGAACATTTGTCTAGCTTGGAACGATTTAATTTTCAACAATATTTGTTCCGATCCAAGCGCGATATTTTTTCAAGATTCGGGTTGTTTCCTATAATATTGCTTCGATCTCTCCAAAAATTGACTCGGACTCATCATCTTGGTCTCTTATTTGCTGGATGTTGTCCCCTATGCACTTTGTTATGTGTTCATGCATCACCAACTGATTATTCCTTTGTATTGTTGGTTCAATTTTGTAGTATTTCTATCCTATACTTGGGTGTTATCAATGAAATTAGTTTGTCTATCAAAAAGAAAAGTGAGACTTGAGTGTGTATGCAGGAAACCATTTCGAGCGTGAAAGTAAGAACCTTAACCGACATAATCTGAATACACCTCATTAGGGAGGACTATACAAAGAGTCTGTAGAAAAATAAAGTCTCTATGTAAATGTGAGATCCTTCCTCTTACTAAGGAGATGGTTATTTATACTTACAACCATTTCTGACAAGTGTCGTTGTGCGATTGGTTGTTGGTGATGTGTGTATGGTGTCCTCTTCAAATGTTAGAGTTATAGCCAGGGGTATGCCAATCATGAGCGTCGAATGTTATTTGTAGCTTGTATGCTCTTCAAGCATTGCGAGGAGAAGTGGAGCCCCTACTGATTTGAGTAGCATCTTAGTTCAAGTAAAACAAGATTTTGTGGTGGCAGCCCAGTGAAGCGTGATCCTTAGAGGTGACCTAGTGAAGTTGGAAATTTGGAGGTTAACTAGTCAAGCTGGGACGTTGGTGGTGACCCAATGAGAAATGGATAGTAGAGAACTCTTGTAAGTGTTGAGGAAAGGTGAAAAGCTCTCATTGTGGTGATTGTAAGGACGATGAGTTTTCCTTGTGAAGACTAAGTGTTGTGGTTCTCCTTGTGAGAGCTAGTTGTTGTGCTCCTCGTTAGAACCTTGTCGCTTCTTGTGTGATTTAAGTGTGAATGTCTTTACCGGGGACTTGTAGCTTCTTGTGAGAGATAAACATTAGGGTCCTTTTTAGGAGACTCAAAACTCTTTGTGAGAGCTAAGTGTTGGCGTTGTCCTTGGAGCTCCCACAAGTATTGAGATCTCCCTTGGGGCCTCCAAGGTCGGTTATGCTCTCGAATGGAGGATGTTTGGGTGGGGTCATGACGTTTGACTGATGGATGAGGGGGAAGTACATTTGTGCTTAGGTGCCCATTATTGTCGCAAAATATAGAAGAAATGAGAGCTCTTTTTGGAGCAGTTTGGGGATGAGGCTGAAACATTAGAAGCAACACCGCGACATAGAGGATCAACAAAAGCTAATTTTGGATCATATCGAGGATGAGGCCGCAACATTAAGGAGAAATGTGATATCATTTTGAATTATCTAGCTAGGGGATGAGATCGCGACATTAAGGAGCAAACGAGAGCTCTTTTCTTTGGGAAAATAAGGGCGCCTTCATGCTTAGGACCCAATCAGGTGCCCCTTTTTTACTCCCCAAGCTTTTATGTTCGTTAAGACATTTGGTTTTTAGTAATAGAGGCTTGACGTAGGTCTCACCTTTAATGATTTAATTTAGGGGTAATTGCAAATGCACCTTATGAACTTTCCAATTAAAGTAAATGTATAACATGAAGTTTGTTTACAAGAATTCGACTCCCATAAGCTTTGATCTATCTATTCCGTCAGTTAAATCTGACTGAAAATTACTTTCTCTCATCACATGTCTTGCACATAACTAAATATTTTTTTTATAATACCAACTTTGCCCCTATAATATTTAAAGATGAACCTAAAATGTTTGAAGATTTCGACGCTGAAAAGTTCAAACTCTTTGAATTTTTCGGCAGTTACCCAAAATTTTATTTTTATTTTTATGTTCCAAGAATGTAAACTCAGTTCTAAAACAAATTTGAACTAATTTTACACATCTGAAACAATTTTGCTTTGTGTGTTTTTCGTAAAATTGATATTATAAATAAAAAAATAGTCGTGTGCAAGACATGCGATGAGAGAGAGTAATTTTAAATTAGATTTAACTAAAGAAATAGGTGATGGAAAATTTTGTGGGGGTCGAATTCTTGTAAACAAAATTCAGGTTATACATTTGATTTAAATGACAAGTTCACAATGCATCTGCAATTACCCCTTTAATTTATGTTTTATTAGTAATAACAGTTGTAGTTATAAAAGTACTGTATTATCTCACTGTGTGAATTCATATGAGATTTTAGTAGTTAGTTTATTAGAAATATTACCGAGTGTTGGAATTATCATATTAGTACATAATAATATTCAATATATCAGTTAAATAAGTAGTAAATGTGCCTCTCATGTTTTAGTATTTAATTCTGTAATAAAAAACTAAATAATAAAATTATTTCTACAACAAAAACTTACAGTACTATATATTATCACCATCCATGCAATGCACACTGTAACTCTGTAAGTAGAAGTTCTTATAAACAAACAAAAATATCCTTAATTAAATGACACTCTTATAAACAACAAAATGATATTCACTTTTTGTTTGATATTTTCTTGGTCAAACACTCAAAGCAAGGGACATAATAATTAAAAATAGGAATGATATAGATTGATTGTTCTTGGTCCCATACAACATTTTTATTTGAAAACCATAGAACCCATACAATACACTCTTTGATTACAGAGTGCTGTGCCTCTCAAGTTATGTCCAGCATGTGCAGTATCTTCAAGCACAAGATTTTGAAGCAACAATCATCCCAAATGTGATTTTATTTTATCCATAAAAATCATGTAATAGAAGAAAATTAAATTCAAAGCTAATTATTTGAAGAAGGTCAATGTTTAATATATTTTGCAGTAAGGGCATTAAGGTAAATGGGCATTCAATTAGCTCAAATGAGACTATATCAACAAATTTTCAAAGACAAATAGGGAGCATAAGAATCAGAAGAAGAAGATCAATTAAATATGTATCGCATGGAATGGATGAGCAAAAATAAAAAAAGGGAATTTTATTTTGGAAATGTGTGAGAAAAAAAAAATTAAATTACTAAAAAAGAAAGAGCAAAGCAGGAGCTCTGAGAAAATTAAAGAGAGAGAAAATGAAATTCAGACAGAGAGGGAGAGAGAGAAAGGGTTGGATTGGGAAGGAAGGGAAGTCTCTGGGAAGGAGATTTTGACTTTCTGTCATTTTCCTTCTCTTTCTTTTTCTCTTTCTCGTCCTTCATAGTTGCCTCCTCTACGCGCTATTTTCTGTTCCCCATTGTCTTCGTCTCCTTAAATTTCCCTCATCACTTCCGTTCCCATCTAACCATTTCTCAACCCTCAATTTCTTGCTGTTCGTTTCCAATTTTGTTTCTCCTTCAACTGAATTTAGAAAAACCTTTCCTTTTTCTGCTGACAGTTTCGCGCCTCAGTTGGGTTGCTTAGATCTCGCTTACGATCCGTATTTGGGACGACCCATCTCGTGGTTTTGCTTGTTCGACCTCGGAAAGCTTCGATTCCGGCGACCCATTTGCGGATTTGATTGAAAGGTTGTTTTTTTTGGATCAATTGATTAATGGGAAATTGTTGCGTGGCTCCGTCGGGATCAGCCCGTCGCGAGAAGGGAAGGAAGAAGCAGAACCCTTTCGCTTTTGATTCTGCCGCCAACGGAAACAAGTTCTCGGTGCTGAAGGAGCCGACGGGACGCGAAATCGAGCAAAGTTACGAGCTTGGGCGCGAGCTGGGGCGCGGCGAATTTGGGGTCACGTATCTGTGCACCGATAAGATCAGCCGCGAGACGTTTGCGTGCAAGTCGATTTCGAAGAAGAAGCTGAGGACTGCGGTGGATATCGATGATGTGAGGAGGGAGGTCGAAATCATGAAGCACTTGCCGGAGCACCCCAACGTTGTGACCCTGAAGGACACGTACGAGGACGACAGTGCTGTTCATTTGGTGATGGAACTGTGCGAGGGTGGTGAGTTGTTTGACCGAATAGTGGCGCGTGGCCATTACACGGAACGCGCCGCCGCGTTCGTCACCAAGACCATTGTCGAAGTCGTTCAGGTTAGTTAGAGCTTGTCATGTTATGGTTATGATGTTTGCATGGAACATGGAATTCTCTGTTCATTTTCTGTTGAATTTTGCTGTGCTTGAGTGTGAACATGTTTGATCAAACCACAATTGAACAGGGATTTTTTATTTATTTTGGCTCTGCTATGCCACCACTTGATGGGACTCAAACCTGAGACCCAGAGAGAAACCAATAGGGTTAACCACTTAGTCTGATGAGACTCGAGCCTGAGACCTGAGGATTACCAAGAGCAATTGAACAGGGACTTGGTGAGCTAATAAGTGGAAAGTAGTCAAAAAGAAGTAGTATTTGATGCAATTATACCTATTTCTTGTTTATGGGACTGAACCAGAATATATGTATGGCATGCAGAATGGTCCTTTTCTTCAGTCTAGGTGTGGTCCTTGTGCCCCTCTTTGATATTAACTTATGGAGAATATGAAAATTTTACTATTTTGTTATAGAAGTGCACCTTTTGTGGGTTTTGTCTCTTTGTAATTCAGTTTGTCTACTCAAGTTGAGACTATTCTGGAATCGTCCCATCTCGCCTGTGGAATAGTTTCTTTCTCTTACTATTACTGCAAAGCATGAAACATCCTCTGCTTCTACATCTTATATGGATTTTGATTGTCAACTTGAATAGAGTCCTCTAATGTTGTTCTTTTGGCTGTCTGGTTTTGAATTAAACAGTCATAGCCTGTAATAAATTATTTTGGCATTGAGAAAGATCACTCTTTCTTGATATGAATGAGAATGTGAACTGTATATTTTTTAAATGGGCATTTTATTGCGTCAAGTGACTTACTTTTGCTCACACGTTTTGATGTATTTCAGATGTGCCATGAGCAAGGTGTGATGCATCGAGATCTCAAGCCAGAGAACTTCTTGTTTGCCAATAAGAAGGAAACAGCAGCTTTGAAGGCAATTGATTTTGGCCTTTCAGTTTTCTTTAAACCCGGTAATGCTTTGTATGAGTTAATGCGTTTTGTTCAGATTCTTAGCGTGGTTTAAACAATAGGATCCATGCTTCTATATAAGCTAACCAATAACAAACAAACCATTTCCCAAACAAAGTTGGGCTTGATGCTTCTATATCCCTTAGCGTTTTTTTCTTTTCTTTATACAGGTGAAAGGTTCACTGAAATTGTTGGAAGTCCATACTACATGGCTCCTGAAGTGCTAAAACGGGATTATGGCCCAGAAGTTGATGTTTGGAGTGCCGGTGTAATCCTTTACATCTTACTTTGTGGTGTCCCTCCTTTTTGGGCAGGTTAGTTCATATCTCAATTGAATTCATTCTGGTTTTAAGTGCATGTGGGAAATATCTTATTATAACGGGTCCTCCTCATAAATACGGCATTGAACAATGTCTTGTTACAATATACAACTGAGGGCATTTCCTGTTGTTATATTGTCTGTTCTGTAGTTACGCGCATTTGATATTTCTATGCTCTTAACTTATTCTCTTTATTCTATCCAGAAACTGAACAAGGCGTTGCACAAGCTATTATCAGATCAAATGTAGATTTTAAGAGGGATCCTTGGCCTAAAGTTTCTGATAATGCAAAAGACCTTGTGAAGAAGATGCTTAATCCTGACCCCAAGAAGCGGCTTACAGCTCAGGAAGTGCTAGGTAACTTTATGTTCTGTTAGAATGCTGTTTTAAAAAGAACTTTTATTGGTCAGCAAGTTGAGTAGTTTTTTTTGACAATTTCTGCAATTATAGATATGATAAACCTAAACCTTTTTTTGTTTCTGCTCATGATTTATACAGATCATCCATGGCTACAAAATGCAAAGAAGGCTCCAAATGTGAATTTGGGTGAAACTGTGAGAGCAAGGCTGAAGCAGTTTTCTATGATGAACAAGCTCAAGAAAAGAGCTCTGAGGGTAAAGCCATTTATTAGATTGCTAACCCTTATTATCTTTTCCGTTCAACAAATTGCCATGAACAGTGATACTTGGTTTGATTTGTAAATTGTAATGTATCATCTCATTTACACGTCCTCCTTTCCTCAAAATGCTTTTGAATTTCTATTGAGCAGGTAATTGCGGAGCATTTGTCAGTGGAGGAAGTGGCTGGCATAAAGGAAGGGTTCCAAATCATGGATACTACCAATAAAGGCAAGATCGATTTAGAGGAGCTCCGAATTGGGTTGCACAAGCTTGGCCATCAGATTCCTGATGCTGATATCCAGATTCTAATGGAAGCTGTAAGTACTAATTCATTACCGACTATGTATGCATTGCCAAAATTAGACAAACCGGACGTAGTTTTACATATCACCCTGAAAAGTAGAAAAGTCCTATCTTCCCAATCTGATTTTATTTTCTAATAGAACTCAAACATATGTATGAAAGTAGATGAATTTCTTTGTCTTACAGGGTGATGTAGATGGTGATGGCTTTCTGGACTATGGAGAGTTTGTGGCTATTTCCGTTCACCTAAGAAAGATGGGCAATGATGAGCACTTACGGAAAGCGTTTGTATTTTTTGACAAAAACAAAAATGGGTATATAGAAATTGAAGAACTGAGGGATGCGTTAGCCGATGAAGTGGACACCAATAGTGAAGAAGTCATTAGCGCCATTATGCACGATGTGGACTCCGACAAGGTCAGTTCTATTTTTGTGCTCATCTTTGCTTGTTTTAAACTGATTATTGTTTCGAATATTTCTTTGGGATGCTTTTGGAGTCTGATTCTTTTCCCGTCTCGTGAACTTACAGGACGGACAGATAAGTTACGATGAGTTTGCTGCAATGATGAAATCGGGCACGGATTGGAGAAAAGCATCAAGGCAGTATTCACGGGAACGATTCAATAATCTCAGCTTGAAACTGCTGAGGGACGGATCAATTCAGGCGAAAAATGAGCGTAGATAGTGAAATATACACACACAATTAAGTCCATATTTATTTTGGCAGGGTCGCATAGGATTGTTGTTGTAGGGTGTAAGTGAGCATCTTCAGCAATTGCAATGTTTCTTCTCTTTAAGTGAGAAATGAAAGGCCTGGCCTGGTTGTAAATAAGGTTAATTTGATGAATTGTTTGATCAGAAAATTTTCAGTTGTCCTTTTTTTTTAAGGCGCAGCACAGCATTCATTTCTAGCAGCTGATTTCATCTTCATTTTCATTGGACAATGAAACTTTTGGTTGAACAGAACTCTGAAAATCATTAATTTAAAGTACTAAAAAGCCATGAACCAACCACCCTGATGTTGAAGAATCAAGAATCAAGTGTGTTGTGTAATCCGCCATTTTGAAAGGCGGCTAACGTATTCATATGGTTACTGCTGCTCGTGATTTATAAAGTGGCGGCCGTCTTTTGAGTTTTCATATCAAATTGTGGTATCTTTCTTTAAAATAGTGAACTCTTAATTTGATAGTAAGTTAATATGTTGTTAGGATTTGTAGAATGTCGGATGTTATTTTATTGTTGTGTGCGCGTAGGGCAGCAAGAGGCCTGGACAGTAATGACGGTTGAGGGGATGGAAAAGTGGGTTAGAAGGTGATGATTTGGTCAGAGCCCTTGAATCAGATTTCGAGTTTGCTACTGAATCAAATGGCAGACCCGGTGGTAGCAATGAGTGGTTATCAGAGTCCTTCACATGGTTGTCTTGAGCTCCAAATGCAATTGTTGTTAGTTGCTCATGCTCTTTAGTTTGAGAGATGATTCCAATTCTTTCTAATTGATTATTCAAACTGATGGAAATGATTAAAGTGGTTTTTTTTTTCTTTTTTTTTTTGCGGATGTTTTGCAAATCGAGTGGTGCACGAGTTAATTATGTTCTCAACCTCTTTGTCAGTGTTGATGGATTGATCTTCGAACCTCCAATTTTATAGTGTGTAATAAATTATTTTTTGCCTTTTATGCTTAAAAGGAATGTGTAATTACACATGACCACCATGTACTTTACATGTTTTGCACATGTATACCCTAAAGTTTTTTTAAAAAAAACTTTTGACTACCTTGTACTATGCGATTTTTTGACGGAGGGGCCTCTCTGTCACAAACTATTTCATTTTTTAACAGAATATTCTATTTTTGATCATGTGTCATGCAAATGACCCAAAATCAACAAAAATCAACAAACTCGAGCGCGAGTTTGTTGATTTTTGGTTGATTGTGGGTTTGATTTTTGTTGATTTTAGGTCATGTGCATGACACGTGATCAAAAATGAAATGTTCCGTTAAAAAATGGAATATTTTGTGACGAAGAAGCCCCTCTGTAAAAAAAATGGCATAGTATAGGGTAGCCGAAAGTTGAAAAAATATAAAATATACATGTGCAAAACGTGTAAAGTACAAGGTGGTCATGTGTAATTACCCCAAAGAAAAAAGAAAAAAAAAAGTGTGTTGTGGACAGGACTTGTGGTTTGCTTTTTTATTTGGGACCGAAAAGCTATGGACTGCTAATTGGACTTCTTCGGCCCATTGTCCGAAACCCCGAATGATATGTTTTTCTATGTTGTGATCCAAGCTGATTGTCTATGTTGTAATTAAATACTTTTCTTCTAATGAGTTTTCGGGTTTTTAAAATAAGTTGGTTAAAATTATACCTCATTGTACTCTTGCTTTTACACATTCAAACAATTCTAAGCTAATTTATATTAAAGATATTTATAATAACTAACTAATGAAGTGGAATTGTCCTTTAGGGATGACTCGGTAGTTAAGATTCACATCTCCTTGTGAAAGATCGTAGGTAAACTTTTGAGTCAAGATGAGGTTTGAGGTTAAAAGGAGAAAGCTACTCTCTATTGTGTTAGTTTAACGCACAAACACACGGCTACCAAATTAATTTTTCAGTACATTTAACTATTCTATGTACATATTTGTTAACATTTGAAATATATATAAGATTGATTATAATTAGGTGCACATTTCTCTCAAATGAAGAGATAGAGTATATATTTTCGTTAAAATTAACTACCAAGGATTTAAGGATAAACTACATAGTAGTTAAATAGCAATGGAAAATTTATTTGGTAGTCTTGTGTTTGTGATAACACCGCAGGTAGAATTTGTATAATTTGCCCCAACAAAAGTGGCAATCATTTGGGACAACTTTTGTTAAAACTCTAAATCCAAAGTGCCATTTGGATAGATGAACCATTCTTTTTTTTCATTACAATAATTTTTAGACAAAATCTCCTTTTTCATATTTTTAATTGTATGTCTCAGATTATCGTTCAAATAATTTGGTATTTTTAACAATATGTTAATAAATAAGACATTACACATTTTTTAAAATTATAATATGTTACGTGGTATGTTTTATGAATCAAACACTCATTCGGTTTTCGAAATTGAGCTCAAAAATATGCCGGTATGTTAAACATGATTCAGCTTCAAAATCTCTTTCTAGATGATAGTGATTTGTGAGGTTCATTTTCACTAATTCGCAGCCCTATCTTAAGCTCAAGTTGATTCAAAAGTGATGGACTCTTGTCAATTACAACAATATTTATTATACTAGTTTATTTTTAAACCGAGAACAAGACAAAATTGACATTGTCCATTAGTACTGAAAGTAAATTATTGTGTACATTAAAAATCTAAAGTAGAGCAATCTAATTTGGCTACTACAGATTATAGGTCTTATTTAGGGGAAGGTAGGTGTAGAAGAATCATCAATCATGTACAACAAAATAAGACACGTAGTTCTCGTATACTGGAACAGCAAAAACCATGTACTTACCTTAATTACAAGTTAATTGACGGTTACCGATAGTGATATTCATATTTAAGATTATCAATTAATGCTCTGATTCTTATATATGTATGATGTCGCCAATTTACAATGATTGAGCTGAGTTGTAATACGTTGAAAGAGAAACAATCAGTTAGATTCACGATTTTGTGATTTATATACAAACAGTTATTGACACTTGTCGTGATATTAGTCACGAATTGAAGTTTTATTTTTTTGCTGTTCTTGTGCCTATTTGGGAGTTGAAAATCAATCACGGAACAACGAAGAAGACAATAAGTAATTGTATGAATGAAATAAAATGACTCATGAATTTGCAACTCTCCAATTTCATTTGGAATGCTTATTTGTTCGGATGTTGACACTTGGGAAACAATTGTGGATTTTCTGAAGAAAATGAATAATGTCTTTTAATATTTTCACAAACAACCACAAAAAATTACACACACACACATATATATATATATATATATATATATATATGAGTTTATATATATGTATGTGAGAATTTTAAGTAAAGAATTATTTGGCTTAGTTTAAATCACCAACGAGTCGTGACACATTATTAAAATACTTGAATTTGGGCAGATAGTTCTGCTTGAACAATAAATTCACTACAGTGAGTATAAGTGAATTTTTATGCGGTAGCACCCCCTCAATTTTTTATCGACGTCATTTCATTGGCCAAATATTATTATTAGACTTGGATTCTATTTTCTCACATATATATAAGAGAGAATAAGAATAGTCTAAGCCAATTAGTTTTTGACTTAGGCTAAACTGCTAATGAGATGATGGATCTAACAGATTGCTCCGCTCCCACAAATTCAAATAAATTTGAATGTGATGTCATCCCTTTACCCTAAACCCCAAAAAATTATAGTTTATATTCCTCTTCCTATATACATAAATGAATAAGAATAAACAGTTTCCTTTATGACAAAAACATGAATAAGTGGAGTAATAATTATGAGAAAACATGCAAGATCCATATATATTTCCATTAAAGATTCATATAATATGTAGTTTTATTGCAGATGGATTGTGTTGAGAGGATAGGGTCATAGTCTTTGTCCATATATAGCCATTCAATATGTTCTTCATCCAACTGATCTATGACTAAAAAATATTGGTCAAACAATATGGCTTTCCTATCCTGCACTCGATCGATCGATAATCACAATATCTATGCATATATATATAATATATATATATATATATATATATATAGTCAATATCACCACTCGATAATTTGATCTGTTTATCTTCCCAATATAGCTTTATTGTCGAGCCCTGTATTCATATGGAAATTGGTTTGGCATGTTATATAATTTTTCCATGTTGCATCTTTTAGAACTTACTAGTTCATCTCCCGTCGTGCAACGCACGGGACAAAAGAATATATATATATATATAGAGTAAAATGTATATCAGTTGACTGATATAAAGTTATATCAGTTGCAACTTAACAAAGTCAATGGGGGTGATGACACCTCATTTAAAATCACTTATACCCACCCAAG
>JAYMTK010002523.1:0-13721 GCA_036897405.1 Pelargonium myrrhifolium | reverse complement strand
AAATGATTTTAAATGATGTGTCATCACCTCATTGACTTGTTAAGTTGCAACTGATATAACTTTATATCAGTCAACTGATATACATTTTACTCTTTAATTAAAACTCAAAATTCCAATTTTATCTTCAACTTTTATGGATGATAAATACTATACAATCTATTTCCTGAAGCGGGTGTGTAATCAAACACCTCAAGTCATATGCTCTTCCTACTAAGTTTTAACGCAAATGCATCATCCGAGATTTGAATTCAAGACCACAAATTAAGGTGGAACAACCCCTCAACAACAAAATCGGAAGATGATTTGAATTCACTTTTAGAACTGATAATTTAAATCTGACCTCACAAACCTTCAAAATCCAATCCAACTTACATATCCGATTAATTTTCAAATCACATCGGATATATCCCGCAAAATTACAGATTGATTCGGATTAGACAAATCCGGTCATTTAACCCTAAAATTTGAAACTTTTTAATCTTACCCATTTCAATTTGTACCCCTTTAAAATCGAAGTTGAATTACTTTTTATCGATCTAAACTCGAACAAATCTAAGCGGAATCAAAATTGTAACTTTTGACATCTACCTTTTTGACAAGTGTTACCAAACATGCACTCATTTTAAGGGCCTTCACTTCCTTCTACACACAACCTGTTGTTGGAGGACTTACCAAACAAGCGCTTGCGTCCACCAACCACCACAGACGACTCCATTCTATAATCCCTTTTTCGAGTCCTCAACTTTGAAAATTGCAATTCTATTACAGTTTTCAACATTGTAGAAATGAACCTCTTGTTTAAAAGTCAAGCTAACCTCTCCACCTCCTTCCAATTTTCCCTTTGTATTGGTTGCGATGTCGAGTTCGTCGACTTCTGCTTCTCCAACTCTTCTCTGAATTCCCAGCTTCCAGTTTCATTCACTACCCACCGCCATACTGTTCGGATCCGATCAAACCCAGATTTTTTTGACCCAATTTGAGCCAGTTTACTCCATCTGGTCAACTCCAATTTCCAATCAGATTGAAGAGAACCTCATTTGAAGTCATTTTTGTGATTACCCACTTTCTGTTTTGGATTGATTCTTGCAATAGAATTGTAAAGTTCCCAACTTTTGTGTTGGGTTTGAGGGAATATTTGTCAGTCTGGTCTGGTGATGTTCTTGGTGAATTGAGGATACTTGGGCTTGAGGTGATAGCTGGTAGACTTCAATTCCTTATTTTGGTCTCCTTTGGTTGGTTGAATTTGATATTGCTATCAAGCTTGAATTGTGTATGGTGCTTTGGGTTGTTTCGAATATCTAGGTTTTGAGATTGTTTTACATTAGAGTTTTGGCTTAGGCTTGTAGTAGTCATGGATGGGTCACCGGGTAGTTCGAATGCGCCGGCTCCTTTTCTTGTAAAGACATATGATATGGTGGATGATTGGTCTACAAACTCCTTGGTTTCATGGAGTCAGACTGGTTGTAGCTTCATTGTGTCTAATCCAACAGAATTTTCTATGGAATTGCTCCCCAAGTATTTCAAGCACAATAACTTCTCAAGTTTTGTGAGGCAGCTTAACACATATGTAAGTGCATTGGTGATTCTTCAGTTTTAAAGTGACTGATCATTGATCATATTTATATATGTTTATTTGATGTCTTTTGTTAAATTCAATTTTGTTTATACAACTTAACTTGATGTCGCTATGTGTTCTGTTTCAAATGGACAAGCTCGCAATGTTTTGTTCGACTGTACTTTTCGCTATTTAGACTTCCTATCTGTATGGTCCTCTCTTGCATGGTAGTGTTTGTTTGATTCGGAAATACTTGTATGTTTCACTATTTAATTTTCGTGAGCAATAAAAGATTTGTTTTCGCCAGTTTGAGATACATTTGCGAACCCAAGTGTTTATTCATTTTGGTATAGGCTTGATTTATTCACGTTAAGTTTCCAACCCTAAAGCCTGAGTCTTTTGATGAAACCCATCTGGTATTGAAGTTGAAGTTTTAGTCTCCTTATAACTGAAATTTAATTATATTGATATATGGTAAGCACATTAGGATAAGCTATTGTTTGCTTTGCACGCGCGAAGAACTTTATGGTTTTTGTAGTGAAACCTGTCGTGATTTTTTTTACAAAGAAGGCAAGAAAAAAATACTTATCGGAAATTTAACACATCCGGAAAAGTTAGCAAGGGATTGTTATTTCTTTGTCATTTGGTGCCCCAGTGTAGCAAGTTCTTTTATCTTCATGTTTCAAGCTTGAAAAGCTAGGTTTATGGTATTTGGTATGAGCCTAGAGCTTATGTGTTTACTTGACAAAGTGCAATATTTTTTTGATCGGCAACTAAGTACAAGATTACATTGTGCTTTGACCAGGGGTTCAGAAAAGTCGATCCAGATCAATGGGAGTTTGCGAATGAAGAATTTATAAGAGGACAGAAACATCTTTTGACTCATATTCATCGACGCAAGCCTATTCACAGCCATTCTATACAAAACCAAGGGAATTTCTCAACTCCATTATCTGAAACAGAAAAACAGCAATATGAGGTGGAAATTAGAAGGCTGAGACACGACAAGAGCTTGCTTGAGTTGGAGCTAGAGATGCATGGGAGAGAGAATCAGGGATTTGAGCTTCAACAGAAGTTGTTATGTGAGCGGATGCAGAGTTTGGAATCCCGACAGAGGCAGTTGATGGTTTCGTTGTCTCAGCTAATGCAGAAACCAGGGTTTGCCTCTATACTTATTCAGCAACCAGGAACTTATAACAAAAAGAGAAGAGCAATGAAT
The DNA here is from genome assembly GCA_036897405.1 of Pelargonium myrrhifolium. NCBI lineage: Eukaryota > Viridiplantae > Streptophyta > Magnoliopsida > Geraniales > Geraniaceae > Pelargonium > Pelargonium myrrhifolium. Next base: position 10,947 of record JAYMTK010002523.1, on the reverse strand, counting down.
CCTAATCACTATTATGAAGAATCAAATAGTGACGGGAACTGGGGATTCACTTTCGAGAAAGAGAACCTGGGTACAGTTTCCTTTCCCACCGAAAATGTGGAGCTTATTAGGAAATTGGAATCTTCCTTAAACTTCTGGGAACATTTCCTGCATGGGGTTGATGAAGCTTCAGGTGAAGACGTGCGTGGTTCTCGTGGCTTGTCACAGCCTTCTCCACTCATTGTTACAGAATTGCAACCTTGCTTGATCACGTCACATCCATCTTCAAATCTTTCACGGGATTCTCGTTCTTCCCCAGAGTGGGGGGGATCGAAGGCACGCGCCGACAGTCCTGTGATTTCAACTTTATGTCTAAATAATGATGCTGGGCGGAAATATTCAGGTATTGATGTCAACTCAGAGCCCGTCAGTGTTCCTGAAGTCGAGGTCTCGAAAGAACATGGTGTAGGAATTGCTGCCCCGACAGGAGCAAATGACCTATTTTGGGAGCAGTTCCTGACAGAGACCCCTTGTTCACGTGAAATACAAAAAGTCGAATCAGAAAGAAGAGAAACAGAGAGCCAAACAAGCGAAAGCAAGGCAGCCGATGGCAGGAAATTTTGGTGGAAGGCAAATGATGTAAATAATCTTACAGAGAGACATGGTACCTCACTGCAGCTGAAAGAACATACTGTTAGTTGATTCTTTCTACACATTTCTCTTTTGATCTTGTTGTTTTTTTAATGTACATCAATTGCATACTTTAATTGTTAAATTTATTTAGAACAATGTATAATATAATATAGGACAGGACAGGACAGGGTGATTTAGGTGAGTCATGGGTTGTTGATGCAAAGAAACATAATGGCTGTTAGTTCCTATATTAAATGTTGCTTCTTTCACTTTCTACTTGGTTTGATATGGATGCAAAAATTATTGTTTCTGTTTACTTCTGCCTCTAAATAATTGCATTGAGTAATGGTGAAGAAAGTTCCCTTCTGGACTGATAATTGGATCAAAGATTTTTCTTTGGCAGTCACTTATCTCAGGTTCTATTCTCTGACTATCACTAGGACAAGTGTCTTAAGGTGCTTGATCTTCTGGAGGTCACAAGTTTGAACCTCGATTGTTATGCTTGCTGTTATAAAAAAAACATATAAAAAAAATAAAGGGCTGTATCCTCTGTCATCGAACAAAAGTGGTACTGTCAAGAGAGATTTTTCTCGGTAAAAGAAAACTGCAAAGTTAGTGCAACATGGTCACGAGGAGGAACGAGCCTTCAATCACCGAAGGAGGTAAATGGAGCTTGTAACGGAGCCCTACATGCACGATGAAGATAAACAAAACTTTTGGTCACCGAAAGAGGAAAACGAACCTCTTTGTACGTGAAAGAAATAAACAAAGATTTCATAGAGATTTCAGTCACCAAAAGAGGTAAGTGAAACCCTTCAGACATGAAGAAAGTAAATAAAACATTCTGTCGCCTGAGAAGGTAAAAGAAACCCTTCAAACAAGAAAGAGGGAACCAAAAAGCAAGATACCTATTGGTAGCAACATAATACATGCATTAGTTCGTGATGTAAAGGAGAACAATCCGTCGAAGCAACAAATAAGAATCCACACATATACAAACATCAATAAATACACAATGTCATATCTTGTCATCCCCGTTGATTAGTATACTTGTTCTTTTGGCAAAAGAGGAACTTGATATTTTTACATTTTTCAGTCTCATTAAAAATAGTTTGTTGTGCACACACTAGTATTTCTCTTGAAACGATTGTTCATCTTTTTTGTGTTTGATACTTGAGGAATTTGAAATTTTGGTCTGTTATACATTTGCGAGAAAGCAAATCATTTTTATTTGATTGGGTTGAAAAAAAAAAAATATATATATATATATATATAATAAGAAAAAAAAAGAATTTCAGTCATGATTTATTGGTTAAGATTCTCAATCAAGAGACAAAGATAAATGGATCCGGACGGACGCTCCACGTTCACAAATTCATTGAAAATTAATGATGTGACATCACCTTATTGAGAATCTCAGTCAATAAATCATGGTTGAGATTATTTTCTCAGCGTATATAAACTCTAAACCAGAAGACTGAGTTTATAATGCATATATTTTTTTATGATATAATATTACGAGTTCTCGTTAAAAAAAAAAAAAGAAGAAAAAAACCGGTTTCATCCTGTACCACAAAATAATTGAGTGGAGTATAAAAACGAAATCAACAGCGACAGTATCAGACAACACAACACAGCTGAACCGAAAACGCATCTCAGAACAAAATCTAACCAATCCCACACGATAACCATAACCACAATCACAACCAGAAGAAGATCATATCGCATCACCTTCTCTATTCTCTCAATTTCTTCATCAACTGCAGGTCAGTTCAATGCTCTCTCCGTCTCGCATCTCTGATTCGATGCACCTTCACGTATATATATGATTCGATACAAATTAAATGCGCCTTTATTCATTTATTTATTTTATAAATGTGTTCTAATTGAGCTCCAGTTTGATCGACGCGAGCTTTTCTGAATTGTGCTTTCTTTTCAATACGTTTTCTTTTTTGTTGTTGATTATAATGTCGTGTTGTGCTTTGTTTATGTTTCACGATTTTAATGTGAACTCAGCAACTAAATGGCTCATGTTTCTGAATTTGTGTCTACTGCTTTTGATGGAACCAAGGTGACATTGCATTTGAGTCAGAGTGGAATCTGAAATTTGGCATTGATAGTAGATTAAATGTACCATAGTAGATTGAAAGCTTTTGAGCAATGTTGGAGATGGCTCTTGGTACAGGTAGGAGATGGTGGAGAGTGATCTTGAATTATAAAAGGCCGATGACCAATGTTGGGATGTCTCTTAGTATACGAAGGACACCGTAGAGAGTGACCTTGAAGTTGAAAAGGCTGAAAACACCGGAGCTGATGACTTTCAGAGTAAAAAAAAATGAGGTTTGGGTCTACACAGAGAGCCTTCTTTCTTGCGCTGGTGTGATGCAAATAGCGGGGTCCATTCTGGTTGTCTGTTAGAGACTTGATCAGGTTCAGGTGTGCAGGATCCAGATTTTGAATTGCAAATGCTTCGCGATAGTCATTTGGAAAACAGGTCCTTAGGCAGGGATTCTAACCAATTTGGCAAGTTTCAGATGGTAAGTACGCACTTGAGTGGTACCAGTTCTGTGGATGTTTCTCCCAATCATGATGGTCGGCATGGATATGGCAAGTATGTCCCTTTTGACATTGAAAATGGGGATGCTCAGGAGATCAGCTACTTGAATGGTGATGTTGATATCTCCAGTTGTGCCGATGAACACGATATATTACCACCAACTCCTAAGAGCTTAATATCTGTGACTGATGTGTTGAAGACATTGTTCTTTATACTTGTATGGTACACTTTTAGCACTTTTTTGACACTGTAAGTTGCTTTTTTCCATTAACACTATTAATATTAAATGCATAGCTGAGTTGAAAGAAACTTGCTTATTGCTGTTGTTGATGATGGTTTTCTTATCGATGTTCTTATTCGAGCAGGTATAACAAAACTCTGTTGGGTGATGATTTGGGAAAGTTCCCAGCTCCCTTGTTGATGAACACTGTCCACTTTTTAATGCAAGCTATTTTATCAAACGCCATTGCATGGTATTGGTCTTATAGATTTCAGCCTACTGTTACTATGTCGTGGAAGGATTACTTTATGAGAGGTAAGTAATTTCGCGCTTCTAGTTACATTTTATTGTTCCCATTTTGCTTAGTTAAGCGACGTATATTTGGTGTTTATATTTTTTTGACAATGGCATTGGGGGTTATTAGTTGATGTTGGAGAAGAGCAAGGAATGAACTTTCATGGATATAGATTTTTTGTTGTTGTGTCTTTGTACACTTTACATCTTAAAAACAGAATATATATTGTTGAAGCATAACAGCTTTGCCCATCTTAATTAAAGTACATGTAACATAATTTGATTCATACATCATATTTAGTCTCTCTATTTTCTCTTACATTATTGTGAAGTGCTATTCTTCCAATTCTGATATCATTGCCATGAATTTTATACTTATATTATTAACTTTTCTATCAACTAATGCAACAGATGGACTTTTTCACAGTTGTACCAACCGCTCTTGGAACAGCACTGGATATCAATCTTAGCAATGCATCCCTTGTTTTCATCTCTGTTACCTTTGCTACAATGGTTCGTTGTTTCCCTATCACTCTTTGTCATCTTATAGTATACTGTAATTTAGTTGTATTTCTTTTAGATCATTATGGCTGCATAGGTGTGTTACTGCTTATGTTGACATTAACATTTCTGTTGTTTTGCAGTGTAAATCTGCATCGCCTATATTTCTCCTTATATTTGCTTTTGCATTCAGGTGATTTCTTGTCAGTTGACCTTCAGATGTAGTGTTACTTTTTCTGTGGTTTCAAGTATCTCATATGAGTGCAGTGTATCTTTTTATCTTGTATCGCTAATGTATAAGTCAAGGCCTTATATATCAAAGGAACCCAATTTTTAAAGCCTTCCATAATGATGGCAGTAAGCAACAAATTGAGGATATGTTATGCAACTTGAGAATTTCAATTAATGGGGATGAATTATCTATTGGTGTGTTATTAATACACAGACAATGAGTATGTGAAAGTAATTTATGTGATTGAAGCATTGTTCCTTCTGGAAGTTGAGCTTCTTTGCCTTTAAGTTTACTACATAATCTACATTAGAGGTATACTCAATGCACTCATGTGAAGTGGCAATTTTGTTTAAGCTCATATTTTTGTTGGAGTAATTACTTTTCATTATAGAGAACAGTTTATTGCTCAGGAGAAATAGGACCTTTTATTTTTGTATAATTAAATGTATGTCATAAATTTTCTCCATGAAAACTTGTATTCTTATATTTTTTTCTCTTGTTGGTATGCTTGATTGTACATGTGTAGGCCAGTTGTATGTACTGCACATTCAGCTGGTGATAATATTAGCAAATATGTATTTGAAAAAATGGAGAATTTAAACTATCTATATACTGGTGTTTATCATGATGAGACCCAAGCACTGCAGAATTTCAAGCCTGGTGGAGAGATGCTCTAAATCTTAATGTATGTTGTGACTCCGTAAAACTCATCTCACATTCACTTGTAAATTCTTATTATGTGATGAAAAGTTAAGCTAACTTTTGTTATCTTGACTCATTAATCATGTTCTGAGCTTTTGGTTGTAATTTTACCCTGTAAGTTTTCCCATATTCAGAGTCGGAAGTTGATTGTAAGATTATTTTGTTGGATGCTTCAGTTCACCTCTAATATCCTGTTCATCATTTGTAGTATTCATTTATAACATAAGATGTCTGTTTGCAATATTATATCCTGCCTCCCTCGTGCATATCCTTTGATAACAGTTTCTTATACTTTATGAATTTTACTTGTTCTGCCATTTATTTTTCAGGCTGGAAGCACCAAGCTACAGACTTTTAGGTATCATCCTTATTATTTCTGTCGGAATATTATTAACAGGTACGCCAGTCAGAGTTTGCCTTTACTTCTAAATAATATTTCACACGTTTATGTAATTTTGTTTATTTTCATGAGTTTGTTCTATGATAAAAGATCTAGTAATGGTTCAGCATTGCGATAGATTAAGGAACTGAAACATTTTAACTTGCAAAGGACCATAGGTAGTCTAATATTGGGTTTGCTTCACACTTCAGTTAGATATGAATGATATTTTCTATTCTTACAGACTTCAAGCTTTAACAGAACAAAATTGTAGCATCTTATTTTGGGAAGAAAAAAAAATTGTTAGGACATAGGAAGACTTATTGGGTTTTATGAAGAAATGATTATGGGGGCTGATCTGGAAATAAGCAACATCGTTTTCTTCAGAAAATACTCTTTTAGAAACTAAGATGACTCCATAAGACCGAGTTAACGGATGCAAATCAAGTGTTTTAAGAAGATGAAGCACATCAATATATGTTATATTGATGTGATTCAGTAGTAGAAAAGAAGGCATTTACATAGGGCATTAATAGACTTACTAATTTTCAAATAGGAAATAGGCATAGTCTAAGGGTTAATCTATGAGAACAATTTAGCTATTTTAAATAAGGCATAATCAAGAAATTAGAAATCCATAAATCATGAGATTCTAAATATCTCCACATTTTGCATCTATCCATTATTTTTGGATTTACGAAGTCTTGATTATGTGTTTGGTTCCATCTTATTAAGGCATATTTAGAATAACTTTAAATCTCAATCACAGACCAACCTAACTGCATTGAGCTGCCTCTAGGCCAGGATTGTATCGTTACCTCCATCTTGTAGTAGATTTTTACCACCTTTAGTATAGTTGATTTCTTCTAAGTTGCTAAGTGTGCATGGAAAGCTTTCATTAATATCTCCAAAATTTAATGTCTTCTAATTCAGGGTTTTATTTTGTTTATGACAGTTGTACAGGAGACAGAGTTTGAGTTTTGGGGTTTCATATTTGTCATGCTGGCTGCTGTTATGTCTGGGTTTCGTTGGTCCATGACTCAAATTCTTTTGCAGGTATAGTTTATGAATTTCTGATTTGCTTACTACATATATGGTTAACGGGTTTTGGATTGGTTGAACCCTGTAGTTAGTAGTTACTACTTGTTTCTTTAATATTGGATTTGTCTATCATGTGCAACTCTTGCACAGGGTGAGGGCCATTAAAATTCAGTTTTTATATTATTTTTATTATTTGTTCGCTAACTTTAATGTACGTTTTATATTATCAAGGTAGAACAAATAATATAAAAACATTGAACATGATTCTCTATGCCCCTTGACCTGTGCATGGGTTGCACATGTTAGATAAATCCTTTATAGAACTTTTCATACTTAGCATGGAGCCTGATTTTTTATTTATTTTTTTCTATGGGCAACGACTGAAACCTACATGAAGAAAGAATCCTATGGTGAGTGCTTAACTCTGCTTTTATTCAGCAAAGCTTCAATGTTTTAAGTTACTTACATGGTGCGTGTTTTATGTTCCGTGTCAACAATGTCTATGTTGTAGTTAGTTTGCCTCAAATTTGACAAGAGCCAAATCTCCGCCCCCATCCCCCGTGGTCCAATATTCGTTTTGACTTTTGGTGAATGGTGACTATGTTCCCCACTTTGATCAAGTGGACTGTGGACAGCCACATAAGTTATGTGATTATTTGTTCTCAAAGCACCAAACAGGGGTTTTCATTAGGCATGGTTAGCTTGTTTTACTTGAAAGTGTTTGATATTAAAAATGACTCATTTTGGTTGTACAGCCTATTTAATACTTATAGCATTGATTTGAACCTTTGATTTTTGTACGACATTAAGTGAATTTTTAATGTTTCCTTTGTGAACCTAAAGTAATAATATCTAATTGCCAGAGGTACTCTAACATGCTTTTGCTTCAATGTGCAGGTTTGAAAAACCCACTTACTCTGATGAGTTATGTGACTCCCGTGATGGCAATAGCTACCGCTCTTCTCTCACTTCTATTGGACCCATGGGATGAATTCAAAACAAACAATTACTTCAACAATTCATGGAGTGTGGCACGAAGTTGCTTGCTGATGCTTTTTGGTGGAATGCTTGCCTTTTTCATGGTAAGAATTTGGGTTGATACACTTTTTATGCTGACTTATTAAGATTTTCACTTTATATACATTATCCTTGATGTGTGTTTGTGAGGAGATTAATGTCCATCTCTTTGCTTCAGGTATTGACAGAATATATTCTTATCTCAGTAACCAGTGCTGTCACAGTTACCATAGCCGGTGTTGTTAAGGAGGCTGTCACCATATTGGTATAAGCTGTTCCTTACATTATTGTCCTCTTATCTTCAGTTCTCTCTCTTTGGAAATATAATATCTGGGTAGAAATAAATGCATGATGGCCATATTGAAAAACAGTGTCCCTGTATGTTATAAACACAGATACACAGAAACAGACACATGAAGTGCTCCAAGTACCATGTTATTCTTATACTTTGAAGATATGTTGAATGCAATTGTATATGTACTGGATATATGCTGCAAGTTCCCTAATGCAATCATGAAATATAGAACTTGGATACCTTTTGGTTGTGCCTAGAAGCGATGGCTTGGCATGATATGTTTTAGTCATGAGACAGCAGAAGTGTTCAAAGATGTCTCAAAAAGGATGCTTCGTGTGAGAACAGTTACATCTAAATTATAAATAGAAAAGGTTGTAAATCACAGGCAATTGCTGTAAAAGAGATTCAAGTTTGTTCCATTTTTAATAGGAGAGGAAGTACAAAGTATTGCACAACTTTTTTCTGTAAGAAAATAAACTGATGGTTATTGTTCAGTACAAAGCCTCTCTTTCAAGAACTATACATGCTTGCATATTATTCTGAGGCTTCAGAAAAGTAAAGTTTCAAATAGTTAGGAGGTGAACTGTAACAAGTAAATAGAAGTGAGATGGTAGAGATAAGAGGCTAAAGTAGGTAAGAGGCACTTCAAGGGGGTATTGAGGTATAAATTGCAAAGTCTCTCCTGTAACATAGGTAGCTCTTGAATCATCCTTAAAGAGGTCAAAACATTCAAAGCCATACGCCCATACTCCTTTAGGAGTCACCTATCCTGTTAGGAATCATTCCTCTCCGGCCCTAAAAATCAGTTTTGTATGACAAGAAAGAGATGACGAGTCATCCTTCAAGTCATAACACTCTCTCTTGTTACCAAGTCATTAACCTGAAGCTATCCTGCAGACACCACAAAACTAGTGCTTTCTGCATTGGTCCTTGTTCCGAGCCCAAGGATAGTTGATGGCTCACTTCAGTTTGTCTCTCTGTATTTCTTATTTTTCAGGGAATACTCAGTACAGTGTGTCATTTGTGTTTCATGGCAGCACAGTCATGGTTTTGCCTGAATAATATGGCTCATCTGTTCAAATGGTTTTGTAGTGAATGCCTTGCAGCCTACCTTGGTTCTAAATGCATCATATCTGAAAACCCGTGTGTGTTGAGTAATAATTATGGGATAGTATTGTTATTTTCAGTCTGATTAGATTTTATGCTCATCTTCTTGTTGTTTCTCGTTAGAGAGTTCATGATGCGTACTAACTGCTTACAGATGAATTTTCTCTTCTATTGTCATGATTCTTTAGGTTGCAGTTTTCTACTTCCATGATGACTTTACCTGGTTCAAAGGGGCTGGTCTCCTCACGATTCTGTTTGGTGTTAGCTTATTCAACTGGTACAAGTAAGTTATTAATCAATATGACTTTAGCATAGAATATTACTCTCTGTCCCTAAATGAGTCTCCACTTTTTTTTTGTTAGTTAGTTAGTTATGAGTGAATTACCAACAATATCCTTAAGATGAGTTAATGGAAAACCTCGAGTTTGTTACATCAAGAGCACATGGGGGTATAAAGAAGAATGTCCGATCTTAATCAACTTATCCTTAACTCTTACAAAAATGGAAAAGTGGACACTCATTTTGGGACGGAGGAAGTACTAAATTTTCACTGCCTTTTTGAGTTGCATATTCTCCACATCTATTAGGCATCAAAACTTGGTTTGTATATATATCAAGTTCAATGTCAGTTTTACCAAAGTTTTTTCCATAGACATCTCATTTCATTTTATATGTTGGAAAAAAATCTGATGGAGTGCATATGTATACAGTTGGAGCATGTATCCCAATGAATGTCTTTGTTTTCTTATGAGAAAAATTAAGTAGAAGTTAGTTAGTGGGGAACATTTCCTTATAGGGTTACTATTGATAATTCATGCATAACTAACTTTTCTAAAAAAGAAAGAGGACACTCATTTTGGGTTGGAGGGAGTTTTATTTTGATAAAGAAATATACCGTCTTTAGGACTTAGACATAGCTCAGTTGATTCCTCTTTTACGTGTGCTTGAGATTTAGGACTTGCAAAATTGTGTTTTCAATATCCAACACGATACCCTGTATTGAACAGAAAGGATTGGTGAACATTCCACATTTTGGTTGACCTCTAAACATAAATTAGTTGATCTGACAACTGTTATTGGCTCCAAAGTAGAGAATCTCATTCCCATTCTTGAACAAAATTTTTTCAAAACCCCAACACTACCTTAATTGATATTGGGAATTATTCGATTCTCAGAATTCAAAAGCTTGACTTCCAGCAACTCAAGTCCTGTGCATGAATCTTAAACTGAGTTATTCACACCTATATGCTGGTTATTCATTCATAATATCTTCTATTTGTTCGATAACTTTCAGATACCAAAAGCTACAGAGGGGTCTAACAAGTGAAGTCGTCATATCCGGTACACCCACTATGAATTTGCCTCCTAAATATTCTATTCTCGAGCAGCTGGACGATTAAGATGATAGAGATTGACAGCATTGAAGTCATGCAGTTCGGAATCAAACAAACTCGAGTAAGACTTCTTTTTCTTTAGGTGCGTGTTCTATTGACTCAAGCAATCCGTTTATATGCATTCAGTCCAGCTTTAAACATGTATTGTGGAGACCGTTTTTCGCAAAACATACAGTTGATGATGGATTTATTTACATGGGAAGGCTTGGTATCAAGTGATCCTATGGAGGAAGGAGTATCAGCAAGAAACCAGTTTCACCAAATTGATTTTGTTTTGGATGATTCATTAACTTATTGTTATCTTGTATTTGAATTCAAGTACCTTATCTTGTGGAGATACTGGTTCTCTTACTTGTATATATATTTCAAACAATGTTTCAATACAATTTATATCACTCACTCCCAAAATTTCCATTTTCAGCTGTAAGTTAGGATTTTTGCAATTCTTCTGTCTATAATAGAAGTCATCAGATTTCCTATTATAAAAGATAGGGTTAAAGGTATTTTTAGTACCCAAACTTGTACGCGAAACCAAATTTGGTACCTAAACTTTTATTGTACCAGAGTTGGTACCCAAAATTCTATTTTGTACTAAT
>JAYMTK010002522.1:0-13724 GCA_036897405.1 Pelargonium myrrhifolium | reverse complement strand
ATTGTTCCAGACCAAAGTTTAGGGGTGCTAACTGTTTTTACTCCAAACTTCAGGGGTGCTTATTGTATTTACCCCTATTTTTATCGGGTAAAATAGATGGAGGTCAGTAAACTACAAATTGGTTTATCACTCATTTCACGACAAAATCACATGAATTTAAGTATGTTTGAGTTTTACATAATCGTGTTAGTGTTGGTTAGCTCAATTCGTTTAATAATAATCCAAGTCATGTTTATGTTGAATATGTTCAACGGTTTTAATTAAACTAGTTCGTGCAACTTGTTTATTGACTCATCTATTTTTCTTTTTAAGAGAATTGATTTATCTATTTAAGAAGCAATTGCGTAAAAATTCATACATATAAATTAAAACAAGTTAAATATATCAAGTCGTGTCGAGTTAATATGAACTCATTTATTCGTAAGTATCGTGTTGAGTTGTTCAATTTCGAACCCACTTGTTTAATGTTGTTAGATGTCCAAAACTGATTATATTCATGTCGTGTTATTCAATCAGTTTAACACACAAGTTGAATGTCCCCTAAGAGATGACTCAATAATAAGATACACATTTCACTTGAAAGAGATTGTGAGTTTGAATCTCATTGAATTAGACGGGCTGAGATTTTGAGTTAAAAAACAAAAAGGGATACTTTTGTTGCATAACTAGACCAGTAAAAAAAAACATTGGTAACTTGTTTAGAATGATACTAAATTTTCAACCCTACATGAGTATGACATGCAAAGACAAATTAAATTCAGGAGAATATTTTTATTTTTCGGGTGACGTGGGAGCAAATTTGAACGTGGGACCCGCCATAAGCGGCTGTCGCGTTGCCGCATAGGAAGTCTCTATCACACGTGGCAGGGAAAAGGGCCGTGAGGTGTCTGTCACCTTGCAGTGAAATGGTGAGGTGAATACATGGTGGGCCCCACCCAGAGTTTCTCCCTAGAACCCCACATCGACACAAATTACAAACACACACACACACACTCCTCTCTGCAACTGCAACTGCAACTGCAACTGAAACTGCCTCTATAAAACATTGCTCCCTCTGTGCCTCTTCCAACAACCTAAGAGCAGAGAAGAGCAGAGCAGTGCTGCTAGAATCTCTCCCCTCCTCTGCTTTCTCGCCTCTACTTTCCGGCAAAACCGGTGCTTCACTTTTTGTTTCCGTGCTCCTCGAACCTCTCGCCTCTCGTGAATTCCGCGCCTCATTTTATAAATTGCACCTCCTTGTTATTTCTTAAAGCCTTTTGATTGTGGATACACACAAATAACCCTCCCAGGACTCTGAACAAATCTCCCATTTTTTCAATTTCATACACAACCATTTCTAATCTGAAGATCCGATATTTCCCCATATCGGTCTCAAAACAAAACAAAACAGAACAAAACAGTAATTGTGGAATCAAATCCATTTACAGGATTAGGTAATGTCGGGTGTTTTAACGGGCTCTCTCCTTCACTTGAATGCCAATACATGTTCCTCGAACAAATCTTCCTCCGCAGCCTCGCCTAAATTCAATGTCAATGTGACTCCCATAACCAGGCTCTGCCACAGATCTGCCGCCAGGAGGTCCAGTCTTCTGGAGAAGAGGTTCTTCGGATCCAGATTGCGAGCGCCGGGATCGGAGAGGCTCCATTTCTGGCAATCCGATGGACCCGGAAAGTCGCCCAAGCTCCGGTTCGTGCCTCGGGCCGCAATGTCATTGGTGCCGGAGAAGCCGCTCGGACTCTACGATCCTTCCTTCGATAAGGACTCCTGTGGGGTCGGGTTCGTCGCCGAACTATCTGGCGACAGCAGTCGCAAAACGGTAACATATTGTTGTACAAGTGTATTATATTTTTGTTCCCATGCTTATTGTATTTATATTTAAATATCGAAAATTTTGGACTTTGGTTTTGTAGGTAACGGATGCTCTGGAGATGTTGGTTCGAATGACACACAGAGGTGCTTGTGGCTGCGAAGCCAATACTGGTGATGGAGCTGGGATTCTTGTGGCTCTTCCTCATCAGTTCTACAAGGAGGTATATATATGGGTTTAATGTATATCAGTTGACTGATATAAAGTTATATCAGTTGCACTAATAAGGTGGTGACACCTCATTTAAAATCATGGATCCGGACGGGTCGCACCGCTCCCCCAAATTCACTTGGGTGGGTATAATCACCTCATTGACTTTGTTAAGTTGCAACTGATATAACAGTCAACTGATATACATTTTACCCTATATATTATTATTATTATACTGTATTGTATATTTGTATTTGTTGGACCAAATATATATATATATTATTCTTCTGATAAAGTTAATTCTTGGCTTTTTTAATTACTGATTGGAAATACAAGTACCAATCTTTATGCCCAATGATTGAGAGTGAGAATACTGGTTTTTAATTGTTTATTTGATGATTTATTATTCATTGGAACTCAAATCTATAGCTTGACTCTGATTAGTGGTTGGTTGTGTTGTATGAATCTGCAGGTTACCAAGGACATTGGTTTTGATTTGCCAGCGCCAGGTGAATATGCTGTTGGTATGTTCTTCATGCCCACCTCCCATAATCGAAGGGAAGAAAGCAAACGAGCCTTTTCAAAGGTAAATTCATGACTAAAGAATGGCTCTGTTTGCATATAATTAGTCACTCCCTCAATTCCAAATAAGCTTCCTATTATCAGTGCTTGATCTTCTATCGTACCCCTTTATGTGGATTGTAACAAATTGAAGTGGTTCTTACTAGCATTTTTTAAGGATATTATTGCTATATCATTCATAATTTATTAACAAAAATAGAAAGATAGACACTTCTTTTTGGGAGAAATATATTTTATTTTATTTAAAAAAGGTCATTGATGTTGGAGCATAATTTAAATTGTTTTGAGAAAAAAATAAATAAATAAAACTCTTGCCTTTGAATCCTTCCAGGAGCTCATAGAATGACAGAATTTAGTCAATTTCTGAGCTATTTGCTGTACACCTTGGAAAATTTCAGTTTGTGTATCACTGTGGTTTGAAAGTTTTGAGGACACACATGGGAACCTTATATTCTTTTTATAGGTTGCAGAGTCTCTTGGACATACCGTTCTGGGATGGCGATCTGTGCCTACAGATAATTCAGATTTGGGCAAGGGTGCTTTGGAAACAGAACCTGTGGTTGAGCAAGTGTTCCTCACTCGCTCTCCTAGGTCGAATGTGGATTTGGAACGACAGGTAGTTTCCTAATCCATTTGAATTACTGTGATAGCATGCACATCCTTTACTGGTTGATTTTGAGTAGCATGTTGTTATCACATCATGAGAATAGCGTTCATATTTTAATTTTAGGTCTATCAGCTCCAACTGGTTGATCAGGACATAAATTTTTGTAAGGGGTTACCTATTGTTAATTATTTGTGCAAGAATTCATTGTAGAACAATATAATTGACTTGTCAAAATAATTATATATGACAAATGGGGATACGAAAACAACAGTATATAAATATTTGTGCAAGAATTCATTGTAGACCAATGTAATTCTCTTGTGAAAATCATGATATATGAGAAGTGGAGATACAAAAACAATTGTATATAAATAAATTGTGATTTATGTGCTCATAGCTGATTGTGGGGAGATTTTCTACATTAGGACATTTAGTTTCTGATTCTCCTTATGATAAAATAACATTTTTATCTTATACTTTCTATGGTTTTAAGGCTGATTGCTTCTTTGCATTGTTTTCTTTCACAGATGTATATATTACGAAGGCTTTCAATGTCTGCTATTCAATCTGCATTGAACCTCGAATATGGAGGTACCAAGGACTTTTATATATGTTCTTTGTCCTCAAGGTGTGCTTCTTAAATCCATGTGTTTTCTCCTCTGAAGTATATTATTATCTATTTTCAATTTTTATGTCTCTAACCCATATGTTCACCACATTGCATCATTTTTGCAGGACTATTGTTTACAAGGGTCAGTTAATGCCTGGCCAGCTAAAGAATTACTATTATGCGGATCTTGGGAATGAAAGGTTTACGAGCTACATGGCCCTGGTAAATCTATTATCCGTTCACTTTTTTTCTTTCTCCACTAACTTCATACTTCAACAAACAGCATGGAACCACCAGTAACCGAAGAGATGCAAGGTTGAGGAATGACTTCTGAGGCATTGAGGTTTGAATGATCTCTTAAGTTCTTCCACTCCCTTGATTACTATTTGAATATGGATGCTGGATTGGATGAGTGGGTAAGACACCTTGTTACCGAGTAAATCATATTTGCAGAAACTTGCTGAAGTCCTCTCTATGATCGGCTGTTGAGAATGAATTCCCAATGTATTGGTGGAAAGGAAATTGTGTTGGTGAAAGTAGCCTAAGGATTTCCACAATTTATGTTCTGGCACCACAGTATTATGTATACTGAAGCGCCCTGAACACAGTTCCATTCATCATTTGCACATCACTCCCACATTTGTGGATAAAACGGATGAAATTGTGAATAACAAGTGTGCGGTTCTTTTGATTGTTGGTGCAGATACACTCTCGGTTCTCGACAAATACTTTTCCTAGCTGGGATCGTGCCCAGCCTATGCGTGTGGTGGGGCACAATGGGGAGATTAATACACTTAGAGGCAATGTAAACTGGTAAGTTAAGCAATTTATTAAATTGGAAATTTTATTATGGTTGAATGTTTTTTTTCCGCCTGTCACTGCCATCCACTACTGCTATGGATTTATAAAATAATGAAAACTTAAATTTCCTAGCATTCAGAGATTTTTTTCCCTATACGGGTTATTTTTATTTGGAATCTTTGTTGATATATAAATACTTATCTTTGCTGACTACCTGGGGCATCCAGTAATGTTTAAATATGAAGAAAATAAGGGAAAAGAAAGGAAAAAGGTCTGAAATTGCTTTGCTGGGTTATATGTAGCATTTCAGCTTCGTTTTAGATGTTTCCAAGATGTATATTATTTGTGACACCATACTTTACACAGGATGAAGGCACGAGAGGGCCTATTGAAGTGTAAGGAGCTTGGTCTCTCAAAGAATGAGTTGAAGAAGCTTCTACCCATTGTGGATGCCAGTTCATCAGATTCAGGTGAACTTAACTTGTGATAGTGCATCTTTGTGATCACATATTCATGTGCATATATGTGCATGAATTTATATTCCCTTGCATGTGTAATATGAAATTTTGAAACCACTAATGGTTTCAGGCAGAGTGTCTCAGTATGTTGTACTGTAACCGGCATGGAATAAATTGTTTGTATTTGGTAATGTAGGGGCCTTTGATGGTGTCCTTGAGCTACTGATTCGAGCTGGTAGAAGTCTGCCTGAAGCTATTATGATGATGATTCCTGAAGCATGGCAAAATGATAAGAATATGGATCCTCAGAGGAAAGACCTGTATGAATACTTTTCATCTCTTATGGAGCCATGGGATGGGCCAGCTCTTATATCATGTAATATCACTGAAAATTTATTCAACTCTCATTTTAGTTGTAACAATTGGACACTGTTGTACTTATGGGAAATCACTTGCAGTTACCGATGGGCGCTACCTAGGAGCTACATTGGATCGTAATGGGTTGCGGCCAGGTCGCTTCTATGTCACTCATAGTGGACGAGTTGTAATGGCTAGTGAAGTTGGTGTGGTAGATATCCCGCCAGAAGATGTGTCTAGAAAAGGAAGACTTAATCCTGGCATGATGCTTCTGGTTGATTTTGAAAATCATATTGTTGTGGATGATGAGGCCTTGAAGCAGCAGTATTCAATGGCAAGGCCTTATGGAGAATGGCTTAAAAGGCAAAAGATTGAGCTTAAGGATGTAATTGAATCTGTTGATTCATCTGAACGGGTCCCACCTAAGACTTCTGGAGCTATGCAGGTGGGTGCAACTTATATTTTATCCCTTTCCTAATTTTTCTTTGTTGGACAGTTCTCAATGTGATTTATGTTCTTTGATTTTCCAGGCATCTGATGATGATAACAATATGGAAAGCATGGGCATTCATGGTTTATTGGCTCCATTGAAAGCTTTTGGGTATGTACAATTCTTGTTTGCATAATCTCCACATCTACTTGATTTTGGTTCTTCCATTAAAGTTGTATTTGTTGTGGCCTCTCTATCCAGGTACACTGTTGAAGCTTTAGAAATGTTGTTGCTACCCATGGCAAAAGATGCTACTGAGCCCCTCGGTTCTATGGGCAATGATACCCCTTTGGCTGTTATGTCTAACAGGGAGAAGCTAACCTTTGAGTACTTCAAGCAAATGTTTGCTCAAGTAACTAACCCACCAATAGATCCTATTCGAGAGAAGATTGTTACCTCCATGGAGTGCATGATTGGTCCAGAAGGTGATCTGACAGAAACCACTGAAGAACAATGTCACCGTCTCTCACTAAAAGGCCCTCTTCTATCAATTGAAGAAATGGAAGCACTTAAAAAGATGAATTATAGAGGTTGGATGAGCAAAATCATAGACATAACTTATTCCAAGAGCTGTGGTAGAAAGGGGCTCAAGGAGACCTTGGATAGGATATGTGCTGAGGCTCATGACGCAATCACGGAGGGTTATACAACTGTTGTGCTTTCTGACAGAGGTATATATTGGTTTTATCATAAGATTTGAACTAAACTTGGAATCAGTGCAAATTGGCTCTTATTAGATGAAGTTTGTATATGGTGACAATATTGACGATTATGATTTTTTTTTTCCCTCTCTTTTGAATGTGCAGCTTTTTCACCAAATCGTGTTGCTGTGAGCTCACTCTTGGCTGTTGGTGCTGTCCATCACCATCTAGTTAGAAATCTTGAGCGAACTCGAATTGGGTTGATAGTTGAATCTGCCGAGCCACGTGAAGTTCATCACTTTTGTACTCTGTTTGGTTTTGGGGCAGATGCTATATGCCCATACTTGGCATTAGAGGCCATATGGAGGTTGCAGGTTGATGGTAAGATTCCACCAAAAGCAAATGGCGATTTCTACTCAAAGGATGAACTGGTTGAAAAGTACTTCAAAGGAAGTACTTATGGAATGATGAAGGTTCTTGCCAAAATGGGGATATCAACTCTTGCTTCTTACAAGGGCGCTCAGATTTTTGAAGCTCTGGGTCTTTCTTCAGAAGTGATTGACAGGTGCTTTGCTGGAACTCCTAGCAGAGTAGAGGGAGCAACATTTGAGATGTTCGCTCGAGATGCACTACAGTTGCATGAGCTAGCATTTCCAACTCGTGCTCCACCTCCTGGAAGTGCAGAGGCTGTAGCACTGCCAAACCCGGGGGATTATCATTGGAGGAAAGGTGGTGAGATACACCTTAATGATCCTCTTGCAATAGCTCAATTGCAAGAAGCTGCCAGATCAAATAGCGTGGCTGCCTACAAGGAATACTCTAAGCGCATTCAGGAGTTGAACAAAAATTGCAATTTGCGAGGACTTTTGAAATTTAAAGAGGCAGTGTTTAAAGTTCCTCTGGATGAAGTGGAACCAGCCAGTGAGATTGTCAAGCGGTTCTGTACTGGGGCCATGAGCTATGGGTCAATATCACTGGAAGCACATACTACACTGTCTATTGCTATGAATAGAATTGGAGGGAAATCAAATACAGGTACCTTTTCTTATTTAATTTGCCTGACAATTTTATCATGATATCATATGTTATTGAAATTAATATCCTTACAATATTTTAAGATGGTCAGAAAATTACAAGTGTTGCATGCCATTTTGATCAAATCATGCATTACTGCTATAGGCAATTAGAATGTTTCTATTTTAATATCTCTGTACAAGTATTGTCATGTTTAATAGAGCTAAAGATCATTTGTATCTTTTGTTCATTTTGTTTCTATCTCCACAAACCATTGTATTCATTTCCTTCTCAATTTTGTTTTTTCGGTTGCAAAATTTCGAGTCTCTTTGATGGTTTCAATCTTAAAACTTTACTTTTGAATAAAATGTCAACACTCGGCATCATTGTTGTTGTTGTTGACAATTTGTCTTTGTAAATCATACTTAAGGTGAGGGAGGTGAGCAACCATCTCGTATGAAGCCTCTTCCAAATGGCTCAATGAATCCGTTGAGGAGTGCAATCAAGCAAGTTGCAAGTGGGAGATTTGGAGTTTCAAGTTATTACCTGACAAATGCTGATGAGCTACAGATAAAAATGGCTCAGGTATCTGTTTTATGTTGCAACACCTGTCTCCTATATTATTGCAATTGATGTTTCACATGTTCCTGTTTAGCCTGTACATTTTATTGGACAAAATACTTAACTATGTTTGTATGCGTATAATTTTTTTGTTGATGCCATGGTGCTGTTTCTGCAAAGCTCTCTGGTCATATATTTGCATCTCTTAATGATAACTATGATTGGCATTTGATGATCGAATTAGAATACAATCTCAATTGCGAAGTCTCGTTGTAATATAGGGGGCCAAGCCTGGAGAAGGAGGTGAACTACCAGGCCACAAGGTTATAGGAGATATTGCAGTCACCAGAAACTCTACAGCCGGTGTGGGACTTATCAGTCCACCTCCCCATCATGATATTTATTCGATTGAAGACCTGGCCCAATTAATTTACGATCTGAAGGTACTATAACCCTTGTATATCTTATGGTCCATGCTTTTTTCTCCTGCTTTCCCTTTCTGAAATATTGACATGGTTTCTTCTCATAGTATATGCGACTCTTCTGCTTTCTCCCTTTTATGTCTTATATTTGAATTCTCTAACCTGAGTTGTATAATTAACCTTACACCTATACTCTATCTTTGTAGAACTCCAACCCTGGGGCTCGCATCAGTGTGAAGTTAGTATCTGAATCTGGTGTGG
This sequence comes from Pelargonium myrrhifolium, assembly GCA_036897405.1. Lineage (NCBI taxonomy): Eukaryota > Viridiplantae > Streptophyta > Magnoliopsida > Geraniales > Geraniaceae > Pelargonium > Pelargonium myrrhifolium. The sequence continues at coordinate 4,902 of JAYMTK010002522.1, read as the reverse complement.
GTGTAATTGCGAGTGGGGTTGTGAAGGGGCATGCTGAACAGGTCTTGATCGCAGGCCACGATGGTGGTACAGGGGCTTCCCGATGGACTGGCATTAAGGGCGCTGGGCTCCCTTGGGAACTTGGTTTGGCTGAGACGCACCAGACTTTAGTAGCGAATGATCTTCGGGGTCGCACAATTCTCCAGACTGATGGACAGCTAAAAACTGGTAGAGATGTGGCCATTGCTGCACTTCTTGGAGCAGAAGAGTTTGGCTTCAGCACTGCACCTCTCATAACTCTTGGTTGCATCATGATGCGGAAGTGCCATAAAAACACATGCCCTGTTGGTATTGCTACTCAAGATCCAGTACTTCGGGAGAAGTTTGCAGGAGAGCCTGAACATGTTATTAACTTCTTCTTTATGTTGGCAGAGGAGGTAAGGGAGATCATGTCCAATCTTGGATTTAGGTCTATCAATGAAATGGTTGGTCGATCAGATATGCTTGAAGTTGATAAAGAAGTTACCAGGACCAGTGAGAAGCTGCAGAATATTGATCTCTCTCTATTGTTACGGCCAGCTGCTGATATCCGGCCCGGGGCTGCTCAGTATTGTGTTCAGAAACAAGATCATGGCTTGGACATGGCTTTAGACCAGAAACTCATCACACTGTCCCAAGCTGCATTAGAAAAGGGTCTTCCTGTATATATTGAAACTCCGATATACAATATTAACCGTGCTGTTGGGACAATGCTGAGTCATGAAGTGACTAAACGCTACCACGTTGAAGGGCTTCCTACAGATACAATCCATATCAAAATGACTGGAAGTGCTGGTCAGAGTCTTGGAGCTTTTCTCTGCCCTGGCATTACACTTGAGCTTGAAGGTGACAGCAATGACTATGTTGGTAAGGGATTATCAGGCGGAAAGGTCATTGTTTATCCTCCAAAGGGTAGCACCTTTGATCCAAAAGAGAACATTGTGATTGGTAATGTGGCTCTCTACGGAGCCACGACTGGGGAGGCTTATTTCAATGGAATGGCAGCAGAGAGATTCTGTGTCCGAAATTCAGGAGTGAGGGCGGTCGTAGAAGGTGTTGGTGACCACGGATGTGAGTACATGACAGGTGGTACCGTTGTTGTGCTTGGCAAAACAGGTAGGAATTTCGCTGCTGGTATGAGTGGCGGTATTGCATATGTTCTTGATGTGGATGAGAAATTTCAATCTAGATGCAATCTTGAACTTGTCGATCTCGACAAAGTTGAAGAAGTGGAGGATATTATGACTCTTAGAATGATGATTCAGCAGCACCAGCGCCACACTAACAGTAAGCTAGCCAGAGAAGTTCTTGCTGAGTTTGATAATGTTCTGCCTAAATTTATCAAGGTCTTCCCTCGGGATTACAAGCGTATCCTAGCAAACAAGAAAGCAGAGGCAGCCTCCAAACAGGCTGCTAAAAGAGCTGAGGCCCTAAAGGAATCAGAGCTGAAAGGGATAGATGGTTTTGAAGAGCTTAAGAAGTTAGTTTCTACATCTTTGAATGGGAAACCTAGTCAGGTAATGCCTTTGTTATTTGTATACCTTTTCACCTACCAATCTGTCTATATTACCTTACTTTCTCTTTGCTACGTCACTGTAATTTTCTTCATGTTTTGGTATTCTAGAATGTAGAAGAGGCTAAAGCAAGGCCAACTCGTGTTAATGATGCCAAAAAACATGGGGGGTTTATTGCATATGAGCGGGAGGGAGTAAACTATAGGGATCCCAATGTTCGAATGAATGACTGGAAAGAAGTTATGGAGGAGACAAAGCCAGGCCCACTTTTAAAGACTCAGTCAGCCCGATGCATGGATTGTGGGACTCCTTTCTGTCATCAGGTTAGAATTACACTTTCTTAAAGATCAAATTTTATCTTCACATACTCATCCTTTATATTCGCATGCAATTCTGATCAATATATTCTTTCTGAGAAATGCAGGAAAATTCTGGTTGTCCTCTTGGGAACAAAATACCTGAATTTAATGAACTGGTTTACCAAAATAGATGGCGTGAAGCATTAGACCGGCTCTTAGAGACCAACAATTTCCCAGAGTTTACTGGTCGTGTTTGTCCTGCACCCTGTGAAGGTTCTTGCGTACTTGGTATTATTGAAAATCCCGTATCTATTAAAAATATTGAGTGCTCAATCATAGACAAGGCCTTTGATGAGGGTTGGATGGTGCCACGGCCTCCACTGAGGAGAACTGGGTATGCTCTTTCTTCTTGCTGGCTTGGATTCCTTCCAAGTTTATTTTATTATTGTTTTGAAATATAGAGTTTCATGTATAAGGGTTATCAGATAATCTCATTGGGTTATCATTTAATTTGTACAAATTTGAAAAGTGTAATATATTGTTATCCTATATTACAGGAAAAGAGTTGCTATTGTTGGAAGTGGACCAGCTGGCCTTGCTGCAGCTGATCAACTGAATAGGATGGGTCATTTTGTGACAGTTTATGAGCGTGCTGATCGTATAGGAGGCCTTATGATGTATGGAGTTCCAAACATGAAGACAGACAAAGTTGATGTTGTTCAACGGCGTGTTAACCTCATGGCCAAGGAAGGCATCAGCTTTGTGGTTAATGCCAATGTAGGGAAAGATCCATTGTATTCTCTTGATCGACTGCGACAGGAGAATGATGCCCTTGTTTTAGCAGTAGGATCTACAAAACCAAGGTAAGTTGCATTGCCTTGATGGCTATAGAGCTTGATAGAATAGAGATCCTACTTTCATAAACTTTTGTTATAGCAGTGTCTTAATTAATTTGTAATTATTGGCACAGGGACCTACCTGTACCCGGACGGGAGTCATCAGGAATCCATTTTGCCATGGAATTTCTTCATGCAAATACGAAAAGCTTGCTAGATAGCAATCTCCAGGATGGCAACTACATTTCAGCCAAAGACAAGAAAGTAGTGGTCATTGGTGGAGGTGACACTGGTACAGATTGCATAGGGACATCTATCCGACATGGCTGTAGTAGCGTCGTCAATCTAGAACTTCTTCCTCAGCCACCACAAAGTAGGGCTCCCGGCAACCCTTGGCCACAGGTTCAATCTCTCTCTCTCTACCCTATTTTAGCTGTAAAATATTATGATTAATAGCTGTTTCCTTTGTGCTGCTGTTATCTGTTACTCACAACTAAATCTTGGATTGCAGTGGCCCCGCGTATACCGTGTGGATTATGGTCATCAAGAAGCTTCTACCAAATTTGGGAAAGATCCAAGATCTTATGAGGTATTGACTAAGAGGTTTTTGGCAGATGAGAATGGGGCTGTGAAAGGACTTGAAATAGTGCATGTTAGTTGGGAAAAAGATGCCGACGGGAGGTTCCAATTCAAGGAAATTGAAGGCTCTGAGGAGATAATTGAGGCTGACCTTGTCTTGCTTGCCATGGGGTTCCTTGGCCCTGAGTCGGTTAGTACTATCTACACTCTTTTTCTATATGCATAATAACAATAAAAGAAAGTACGAAACTATCATTTTACAGTATCTTCTGAACATTTGCTTTGGTGCATACAAATTTGATCCCTGGTTATCATGCCTTTTGATTCTTGCAGACGGTTGCAGAAAAGTTGGGCGTAGAGCAAGACAGCCGGTCAAACTACAAGGCAGAATATGGGCGGTTTTCAACTAGTGCTGATGGGGTGTTCGCAGCTGGGGATTGCCGACGTGGGCAGTCACTGGTGGTTTGGGCCATCTCAGAGGGACGGCAAGCCGCTGCACAGGTGGACAAATTCCTTGCAAAAGAGGACCAAACCACAGCCCCCGGAAGCCTCAAAAGGTCACTACAAGACCATCCCAAGCACCAAGACAGCAGCAGCAAACACACAGTAGCAATATAGGCAACCTGAATTATCTCTTCCCTATTGCTGCCTAAAGTTAAATGCTCTGCTGCTTATAGATGTTAGGATACTTTAGTTATCTTATCATTCTGTTTATAGGTTTCTTTATACCTTTGTTGTTTAAAGTTAGGTATTTTGGTGGAATAATGTACAAGCGTTTTGTAGTCTTGATTGGAAAAGTAATTTGGGGAGTTTTGATGTTCTTTAACTGGTTGTTGAGGTCACAAATATTTCTGAAAATATCACAAAATTTAGTTAGACAGTTTGGTAACATTCATAATTGTCTCCAATTTTGGAAGTAAAGTATCCTCACCAATCAAAGTTTCAAAAGATGAGGAATAAGATAAATCACAATTTTGGTCCAGAGACAATTTGGAACATTAAAATTTGAGAAACAAAAACATCTAAACCAAATTGAAGTTGACAAGGTGCACAACCAGCAACAGCAAGCAACATTGGGCCTTGCATGAAACATGAATGCTCAATCCAAATTGTTTGCAACCAGATACATCAATGACTGATGTGAAGACTTAAAGCATGTTCCTTTATTCTTCCCGAACTGAAATCATTACAAGTGCATCGTACCAAGATGTTGGTAACCCAAATATTAGAAGCAGCCACCCAACTGCAGAAAAGCAATATAAGAAATCAACTTCTGGTTCTTTTAACAAGAAATGCATGTTCTCAATTATATAGACCGAGACTAGGTAAGAACCATGCATTGAAGCAACAACAAAGGAATTCTCCAGGATTGAACTAGCCAACTAACTACGAAAGTTTTAGCCCTTAGCCCTCGACTTGGGATAGCCTATTGCAAGAATTATCACATCATATTATGGATAAAGCAGCAACTTTAAGAGTTAATGCTCCCCACATAAGAGTGTTCATCCATAAAACATCCCATTAACCTTTCACAGTGAAGTCTTCAGAGAGGCCTATTTCTAAAAATTGCTCAGCTTCTCTTATCTTATTATGTGCTCTCATTACTGAATGAGAGGAAAGTGATTTTTTTCCATTGGCATTTAACAAATCTGGTAG
>JAYMTK010002521.1:0-13724 GCA_036897405.1 Pelargonium myrrhifolium | reverse complement strand
TAGTGAATAGTTAATTTGGTAGTTTAGAGTAGTAAAGTGCAAATGCGGTATAGTACATGGTAGTGAACTGTAATTGACCCTATAAACAATCCAACGGACCTCGATGATAAGGTCTGCTCAGCAAAATGAGGCGCTTTAGGGCCTTGCTATGGGGCCGGCATACCACAAGAGGGCAGGGAAACGCAAACCTTCTCTCAGAATCGTCTACCGGGTTTGATTTGGTTTGGTTTTCGACTTTTATTTTTTTTTATTTAGTTTACTATTGGGGTAGATACGGAGTGTAGGTGTAGTATCAATACAACAATCCTTAAATTCAGGGATGTGATTTTCGAATACTATAACATAATTTCTTCTTCATTGTTTAAATTTGTTGTTCTAGTTAGTGGTCATGTTGGACCTTTTATCACTTGGGTTTCTAGTTCTCTAGTTAATTTCATGTTTTTAGCTCGTGTTGGGATTAAAAGTGTTAAGCGCACTTGTACGCAATACATTGTTGCGGATTCTTCTTTTGTAAAGAAAATCGCATCTTATTATGTTGATCAGTGTATCCGACTGGTGATCATTTGTATTTCTCTTCGACGTTTATGACTTATTAATGAAAGTTTAATCTTTGTTTTCAAAAAAATTATATATATATTTTTCGAAAATATACTCAAATACTACCTTTATTTCAAAATAAGTGTCTTTTAGAGATTTTCACACATATTAAAAAAAATATTAAATAATTTTCTTACCCTTAGATAAAAACATAAAATTCATCATTTCTACCCCACTTGATTAGAAGTTATGCTTAAAATCTTTTCACCTTCTATATAGAACAAAATAAAATAAAATCAGGAGTAAAGAGTATTATGAAAAATTTATGTGCATAAATTTGTTAAAAGTAGAAAATGACACTTATTTTGAAACAAAAATTAGAGGGTAAAACGATACTTATTTTGAAATGGAGGGAGTATGCTAAAGGGGACCTGGCATTGTATTGGGTGGGACCAAAGATCCGTGGGGCGGCGAGTGAGCCATATAAACGGTGATGAAAGATTAAAAAAGGAAGAAGGTGGTGACAAGGTGCCATGTAGATGATCACGCTGTCCTCAACTACTACGAAATCAAACATTATTGGATGGCATCACATCACATGCTTGTTATTGTCACTTGGTTGGGCCCACTGGTCCAATTTCAGATTGGACGGTCCACCACGTAGGCCTCACCAACCATTAAACACACTCACATTCAAATATTTACCAACTTTTATGATATGTATATGTTCTCAAATCTAACAATTTCCCATTTTACCTCGAATTTATTTAACTTTCATTTTATCTCGAATTAAACTGCTATAATCGAATGCATATACAAAATATGACACTAAATAGAACTTAAATTTCAGTTAGATTTTAGAGCACTAAATATTGAGACAGAATAGTTGAGGGACATATGTTTTGGGGATCTATGATCTTGATCTAACAAACTAGCTCTAAGTTGTAATAAAAAGAAAAATAGTGCACATCATGTAGGGACAGCTATGTGTAACTCTCTCTTATCCATCTCAACTTTATGAAACATGTTTTGACTGCAAGACTGACACCACCTAACCTAAAGCTTCTTGGCTCTTTCCTTGCTGTATATTGTGAATTTACTATGAATCTAATTTGGCAGCTATTCATTGTATGAAACTCAAAATCCATGTTACATGACAACACGAAACAACTAACAAGGGACCAAATTAATAGGCTTACAAAAACATTCTGCAAAAATCACATCCTGGACAAAACAACTTACAGATTGTGGACAAAACACAAGACTCCTCCAGGTTATGATGATCAGGTGCAAGTTTGAGTTTCTAATTCTTTTTTATGTTTTGGCACCGCAAAATCGATGAAGAAACTTTACCATTAATTTTGATTCTAGAAAAGCCACTGCTTTCAGTTTCAGAATGAAAGTATGTATTCTGGAAAAAGAGATCTAATCTGTTCCTGCTTGACCACTGACCAACCTTAAAAGTCAGGCAACTTTCTAGCTCCAATAGTTCTATTATATGCATATTTTTATCTTTTAATCAATTTTTTATGAATTATCATGGACCATTTTGAATTTAAAAGTAAAGCCAACTTGCAGCCGATGCATCACCCATGCAGGGGGCGGCGTAAAAAGACAGGGATGTTTTGTTTTGGACGGTCTGATTGAGACTGTTTCTTTGTAATGTTATGCTAATTTATGCTTAAAAACTTGGTACTCTCTTATGCTGACCATGCTATGCCAAAGAAAACAATGTGAAGTGATGGGGCTTATGATTTTCTGGTGTGCCTACAGTGCCTTCCACATTATTGAAAAAATAGGACAGATTCGATACTATAGCAAGAAATACTCTATAATTTGATAACTGTATTTGATTACCCAATTTTTTCTTTTCTTTTCATAATGATCATCCATCAATTCTGTAGCTTCATGAATTTACCTAACAGTATCTAAAATAGAATCGATAATTCATGGTTAAAGAGGAAGGAAAAGTTACCTCATTTGAAACCATTGATTCACAGAGAGAATAAACACATGTACAAGTTCAGTCCTGAAAATCATCCAAATAAAAGAAAGTGAGGTTAAATCCAACAGCGTGAAGAAGATGAATGATAAGAAAACGACGGGTACCTAATAATCTACCTCATAGACGATAAGACTGGCATAATGGAAATGATTCAATTATGGCAAAACCTTAATGTCACTATTTTTTCTTTCATTTTCTGAAGAATTTTCAACCGTAATTTACCTTTAGTACTGATGTTCTAATCAATTCTTTTCCTAAGGAAGATTAGAGTAATTAGTTGGAAGGATTCTTAAGACAGCTAATGGTGGAGCCATCAATGGTGGCCAAATCAGACTATTATATAATAAACAGAATATTCTACCATGCACCATGCTGAATGCATATGAGAGTTAGTCTTGACAGTCTTAAAATATCCATCTAAATGTCAGTATCACGAGATAATGTAGTTTTTCAAACTAATTAAAAAACTAACTAATTGAGACATCGAAGATTTCTAGTTTTCTTCCTCAAATTTAATGCTTTGGACAATCAAAAGTGAACTCTAAGATCATCTTTCAAATTTGATACACTTCTATGGTCATTAATATCACACCAACATCAGAAGGACCCCTCATTTAGTTGGGTTCATCGAATCATTTATATTTCCATGGCCTATCCTTTATTTTTGCCGTCATCTAATAAGCTGTCTGTGTTACTCATTCCATAGTTTTCAGTGTTATTGGGTGGAAAAATCCTATTTTTCCTGGGATCAATGTCTAGTCTGAGGTAATAAAATATATGTATAGTTATTTCAACAACAAACAAACATGATCCACATATCTCACAGGGAAGAGTTGGACTGCCAACTCTTGAATATTACCTCTACCTAGAGGCAAACATGTGGATCATGTTTGTTTATTGTTGAAATAACAACAGGTAATATTTGAGAGTTGGCAGTCCAACTCTCCCCTGTGAGATATTTTGGTCATAATTTTTAGTGGTACTGTTATAGTGTTCTGTAATTGGGATCTACCCTTAGACAACAAAACATATCCTGGGACAGATCAATTCCACGCTAATTATATCTTAAAAAATGAACAAGAACCCCACAAGAAATGTTACTTAGCAATCTGACATAAAGGAAATTGTAGAAAGTTTGGCTGCTTCTTTCTCTGAGGGGAAACATCACAATGATAATTCTAAAGATAATACATATAATTGAATGTGCAGTTTCACTAAAGCTGCTGTACTCATCTACTTAGGCATGTGAGACATCTCAATCAGTAGGACCTTGTATTTGTGGCCAACTCATCAATTCCTTAACATATAACAAGTGGCAATTTGTCACTTCTATCCCCTTTAGCAACATATCTATCAAGACATTAAATAATCCAGAGATTCAAAGTTTTGAGCACACCATATAGCTAGAGGAGAATTGGCTGCACAGGTATAGATACTAAGCCAACTTTTGATCTCTGGGTCGAGAGAAAGCTCATCCATGCTATTTCGCCGGCTTAAACTGTCCTGCAACAAAAATGGCAAGTGAAACTGATATCCCGGAAACCATATCCATCACGGTATGTAAGATCAATTCCTTAATTTGCAGTATGGTTTTTAGTTTTTACTTTGTGTTTTCTATATGCAATCATGTTTGTAGGTAAAGTTATCTACTTTCTCAAAATATGCAGTAGCTTGATCAACCCTTACCATCAAAAAAATTTCTTGGCTGTTGTAATCAGAATAAAACTTCAGCAAATCGTATGCAATTATCCTACATCAACAGGATTGCAAAATAATATTATAAACAAGTAACATAACGTGACACTTTGAGTAGTATCATAATTTTCTATCATTATCAAATTAAAATCACAACATCTACATCAAATTTTCTCCTTTAAACAATATATTGAAGAGTTAATTGCCAAAAGCAAATTCAATAAACTAGTGTCCTTTGAACAATATATTGAAGAGTTATACTCTCTGATTCATTTTTTGCATAGCAAATTTTCTCCTTTTTCCGTCAGAAGATATTACAGTCTATATCAGTGTGATCTATCACAGTTATGTTATTTAGCTTTTATTCTTTCAATCAGCAAATAATTGGCAAAGAAAGAAATAAGAATACATCGTTTACCATTTTAGAATTTCTTCACAGGTAGTGATTCATCAAAAGATCACACAGAAGTTGCAATATCTTTAAAAGTTTCTCCTGTCATCAAAATAGTCAAGGTTATTAAAAATGAGCAAATATAAGTTTAAATGCACAACAGTATGTCCTGAGTTAGCTTTTTTCTTTTCATATGGATCCATAATAAATTCATACAGAAGAAAGTATTTCAAATAAATAGGGGTGGTCGAAAAGTAATACAGTACTTCATATACATGTATCCCAATTCCACATAAGACATAGCTGTCTCGAAAAAAGAGGCTGCGACATCCACTGACAGTTATAGTAGTACACTCCCTCCATCTCAAAATAAGTGTCTTGGTTACTTAAATTTTTTGCCCCAAAATAAGTGTACTCTGTCTTTTTCCCAAGTTTAGCTATACATAAATTACTAACAATATCTTAGAATCATTCAAGTTTATTACAATAAATGCACTAATCAAATTATTCTTAATCTTTACAACAAATAATAAAAATAAAACAAGGCACCTACTTGGAGCGGATGAAGTACTATTTCTTAAGGTCAATCTTCACTAGTACAATATAAGAAACTCTTCAGTTATCTTAATCTAAGAACATAATACAATATGATATTTATTTGTATGGAACCTCGGTTTCCTCACAAAAACATGATTCAATTGCTATTTTGATGTTTCTAATAATGCTTTGATCTAATAAGACGGGGATGCAGAATCCAGATGACTAATACTCCTTCCGTCTCAAAATAAGTGACATCTTTCCTCTTTAGGAAGCTAGTTATGCATAAATTACCAATACTATTCCTATAATAAGTAAGTTAGAATTCCTTAATTTTGTTAACACATGCACATGAGGATACAAAATGAAATGTACAACACTAACTACTTAACTTTTCTCAAAAAGAAAATCAAGACACTAATTTTAAGAAGGAAGTATTTTGTAGTTCAATGATAAATGAAAAATGTAAAACTTATCTCTCCATACTTTGAACTACTTATGTTCCCCAATAAGCCTTTGTATTCAACGGGTCACATTTAGGTTCCTGAGCAAATAACATTGTTATGCAGAAAGCAGAACGAGAAGAATACTTGAGCAAACAGTCCAACAACACTGTTGACGAAGTTTCACTAAAGGAATTGAAGAGAATCAAGGGGGAACTAAACCAACCTCCTGATATTATTCAACACTTACCAGAAAGAGAATGCTTGCAAGAAAGGTCTGAGGGTGTTAGTTTTTTGGAATCAACCTCAGCTACCAATATTGCTTGTGATGAAACCAGCAGAGCACCAGAACACTATCAAGCTCTTGAAGAATCAAATCTAATAGAGACGGAGATGTCAGAAAACAGCAAAGTTTTTGAGACTATAGAAGGTACAGGATATGAGGGAACAGAAAAAATAGAAAAGGAAAAAGAACACGATGGCATAGATAATAAAGAAACCATTAATCCTGAAGCAATCAGACCAAGTGAAAAGGCAGGAGACGAGAAACTGGAGACCACATATGATATTGATGGTACTGAGGATGCATCTGTCTCGACAATAGATGCAAGTTCAGATATTCAGAATAACAATGAAGCAACCTTATTTGGTGAGAATGGTGAGGAGAAGCTAGGCAGACAATCATCCACCCTGGTCACAGGTAAGGTGGGCGTACAAGAAGCTGAGCTTGAAGGTCTGAAGACTGGGGAAGACACCAATTTTGTATGGGACAGAGAAAGTCGAGACATGGGTATTCCAAGTGAGCAGAAGAAAGACCAGATGTCTTTGCAGATAGAAGAAAATCCTGAAATATTAAGTGTGGTCTCAGAAATAAAGTTGGAGGACATAAGCAAGGAGAGTCCACTAGAACAAACTGAAGCTTTTCAAGGAGCTGCCAAAAATGATAGCATTACAAGAACAAAGGAAGTGGACTATGAATACCCTGAAGAAAAGTTTGATAGTTCATTCTTGAAACAAGAAGGCGTCCAGGGTAAGGACAAGGACATGGGTGTGATAGAGGTTTCAGAAATCATGGCTTCAAAGAACATTGATACTTCAGAAATAATTGGGGTGGCAGAACATGATAAAATGGAAGACTTGAAGCATAGCTTCGTGCAGCAAAATGAAGCAAAGGAAAAGCTACAACAATCCTTGGATATGGTATCTGAGGATAATGAAAAAACATCTTCAAGTGAAAATGCCGAAAGCCTCCCCTTCATCAGAGAGGAGAAACCCATCAAAACCCTTGAAGAAAGCTTAGAGCGAAAAGAGAAGGTCAGTACAATTGTCCTAATTCTAATAAAAATTATTTTTCTCGTTACTTTCTTTGTTTATCATTTAAGTTACATTTACAGATACCAAATGTTTGGCTGATGCTCCATCCCAGTTAACATTATTCCTCACAGATTGATGCAGATGAGAAGCACCGAAGTGCAGAAGTTGAATTTTCGAACAAAAATGTTGGTGATATACATGTTCAAAGTCCACTGGCTGATGAAACAATACAATTGGAAAGTGAATATTTTGATAACATCTCCAAATTTGAACAAGAACAACTTCATGAATTGGATGGAGCACCTATGAAAGAGGATCATAATATTGGAAACAAACTTGAAGCAAACCAAACCACAGATAATACAGAGCTAGAGCAGACATCTCCAGAAGGAGCAGCTCCAATGGAACTAAACACAAGAACAAGTGAAAACACAGAGGCATTGGACTCCACAGAAAATTTAGACGGCAGGAGTGCTGGAAACATAAATGAGACAAAAGAGGAAGAACCGTCCAATCTAGAGAGATGTGAAATCAAAACAAAAGGTGAGTGCCCACAATGTCATAAAATTTACATGATAATGCACATTAGAGATAAAACTAAAAAATGCATGTTCAAATCAACATAAATAAATCCATAAAATGTTAACGACCAAGATGCATGGAAAACAAACAAATACTACTTGGACCATAAATGAAACTAATCATTTGCAAATTGCTGATAATTTAATATATGTGACCAATAGATCTGCAAAATAATTGTCTTAAGCACTTGGCACAGGTGAAGATAATGCCGGAACTATATCGGAAGAAGATGCCCTAGTTATTCCTCAAAGCACAGAATGTATGGAAAAGGGGAAAAGTGAGCTAAGCTCTCAAAAAGTAGTTGAAGGAATGGAACAAGAATTGAATAGTGAAGCCAAGGGAAGTGAAACAAAGGAAGATGATAAGAACAGCATTGTAGATTTGAAGGTCTGACAGTAATATATGAATAATATTACATATATATACATACTGATAAGTAAATCAAATTTTCTTTTTCTCCATTTCTTATTAACATAGAACCCCCGTATCAAACTACAGTTGCATCCTAAGATCACAGACAGAGAGGAGGTCACCAATGAACAAATCATTACAGACAATCTTATCTCAACAGATCCAACTAAAGAGGAAAGAATGGACTCTCATGAAAATGGAAAAGGGGAAGAAGGAGAGGGGACCAATGAGCAGAGCATAACAGAAAGCTATCCTAAAGACCATTCTCTGGATTTTGTTGGAGATGATCAACTCATGGACATCCAGGATAACAAAAAAGAGGAAGAAAATTCTATAGAAGAGGTTAGATTGAATGCACAATGATAGGCTAACTAAACCTCTATGCCAAAGTTTAGCCTGCATAACTGTTTGTTGACAGGAAACTTAATTTCTTATAATGATTTTTCAGCAGACGGAGACTACAGGAGCCATAGAAAGCCATCAAAATCAAGCAAGCCAGGATAATGAAACCCCTCAGATGATCGGTGATACTACAATGGTGAAACAAGAGGAAAGTCTGCAAGCAGCCAGTGTGAACATGGCCCCAATGCAAGCTATCACAGATACCGAATACTTGGATGATGCCCTGAACCTGTTACATAATTCCCCACAGATTGATGCAGATGTTGAAGTTTCAAACAATAGTTTTGCTGAAACACATGTTTCACATCCATTAGTTGAAGAAACAATTCAAGTGGAAAGCGGAAATGTTGATTATATCTCCAAATTTGAACCAGAAGAACAAGTTCAAGAATTAAATGGAGCATCTATGGAAGAGAACAAGGATATTGAAAGCACACTTGAAGCGAACCAAAACACGGAGCTAGAAAAGACATGTCCAGAAGGAGCAGCTCCAATGGAATTAAACTCAACAACATGTGAAAACACAGAGGCGTTAGACTCCAAAGAAAATCTAGACAGCAAGAGTGCTGGAAACATGAAGGGGACAAAGGAGGAAGAAGTTTGCAATACTGAGAGATGTGAAGCCGAAACAAAAGGTGAGTACTCACATATTCCAAAATTATATCCATGATAATGCACGTTATTTTGAAACCAATATGAAGAAGTCCATAATATGCTAGTGACCAAAATGAAAACTAAAACTGTTTAAGTGGTGACTAAAGTCTTACATTGAATGAATATAAAGTGTATGTGATAAATATAATGGTGCAAGTGAAACTCTATTAATAAGGATGAACAATTAGTATGTGAAGCCTAAACCATTATATATAGCCTAATTATTCAAATTTTAACATGACATTTAAAGCAAGTTTTGATCCTGACCTTGGCCCAAAGGTGGTCTGTTTATGTTGACTACCCATGTGGTCTACGGTCCACTTGCAAAAGGACATCTCTACAGAGGCCCACTTGTAGAAGAAAAATACCTACACATGAGGGGGAGTGCCGGTGTAAAAGACTCCAAATTCTGCATGTGTCGAGCCCGAGGATAAAAAGAAAAATGTGGGGGTTGCACGTGAGGGGGAGTCTTGAAGTGGTGACTAAAGTCCCACATTAGATAAATATAAAGTGTAGTGTAGGAGCTAAATATAATAGTACAAGTTTCCCTACTAATAAGGTACGTAACCCAATTATTCAAATTTAACAAAAACAAATGCTACTCAGATCATAGATGAGACCAATCATTTGAAAATTGCTGATAAGTTTACATATATGAGCAATAGACCTGCAAAATGATTATCTAAAGCACTTCATACAGGTAAAGTAAATGTCGACGTGGAATATGCCTCAGCTATTGCTCAAAGTGCAGAATGTACAGTAAAAGAGAAAGTTGAGCAAACCTCTCTAACAGAAGTTGAAGAAACAGACCGAGTATTGAATGGTGAAGGCAAGGGATGTGAACTAAAGGAAGATGTTGAGAGCAACATTATAGATGCAAAGGTCTGATAAATATATATATATATATATAAACATTATTGCATACATATATATACATGTATACAAATAACTAAACATAACTTCCATTTCTCCATTTCTTATTAACACAGAACCCTCTCGTATTGAATTGTACAGGTGTATCCAAAGATCACAGACAGCGAGGAAGTCATCTGCAAACAAAATACTGAAGGTGATGTTATCTCGTCGGAGACAAGTAAAGAAGAAAAAGTGGACTCTCTAGAAAATGAAGACGAACACGGCATAAAAGAATGCAACCCTACAGACCTTTATGTAGATTTTGTTGGAGATGATCAACTCAAGGAAGCAGAAAATTCTACAGCAGAGGTAAGATTGAATGCAAGATAGTACGCTTTCTCATGTTGTATGTCAAAGTTTAGCAAATTTCTCTTATAATACAATAATTATTAACATAAATACCTCTTGTATCGAACTGTACAGATGAATACTAAGATTGAACATACAGAGGAAATCACCTACGAACAAACCATTGATGGTAATGTTATCTCACCGGAGACAATTAAAGACGAAAAAATGTACTTTCGAGAAAATGAAAATGAGGAGGGAGAGGAAACCAACAAACAGAGCATAACAGAAAGCTACCCTAGAGACCTTTCTCTAGATGTTGTTGGAGATGATCAACGCAAGGAAGCAGAGAATTCTATAACAGAGGTAAGATTGGATGCAAGATATTATGCTTTCACAAGTTGTACGTCAAAATAAAACCAATTTCTCTAATGTTTCAACACTAACAAAGAACCCTCTTGTATCAAACTGTACAGGGGCATCCTAAGATAGCAGGCAAAGAGGAAGTCACCAACAAACAAACCATTGAAGGTAATGTTATCTCACCAGAGCCAATTGAAGAAGAAAAAAGAGACACTCAAGAAAATGAAAAGGAGGAAGAAGGGGACACCAATGAACACAGCATAACAGAAAGATATCCTAGAGAAATTTCTCTAGATTCTGTTGGAGATGATCAACTCAAGGAAGAAGAGAATTCTACAACAGAGGTAAGACTGAATGCAAGATACAAAGCTTACTAAAGTTTTATGTAAGAGTTTAGCCAACACTTATTAACATAGAGCTCTCTTTTATAAAACTGTACAGGTGCATCCTAAGGTCGCAGACACAGAGGAAGTCACCAACAAACAAACCACTGAAGGTCATGTTATCTCACCGGAGCCAATTGAAGAAGAAGAAGAAAAAAGAGACTCGAGAGACATTGAAAATGAGGAAGGAGAGGACTCCGGTGAACGCGGCATAACAGAAAGCTACCCGAGAGACCTTTCTCTAGATTCTGTTGGAGTTAATCAACTCAAGGATGCAGAGAGTTTTAAACCACAGGTATGATTGAATGCAAGATACTAGGCTTACAAAAGTTGTGTGTAAGAGTTTAGTCAATTTCATTTATGTTTCAACACTTACTAATTTTTACCATAAAACCCTCTCATATGGAAATGTACAGGTGCAACCTAAGATCGTAGACACAGAGGAAGAGCCCAACGAACGAACCATTGAAGGTAGTGTTATCTCACCGGAGCCAATTAAAGAAGAAAACATGGCCTCTCAAGAAATTGAAGAGGAAGGAGAGGACACCAATGACCACAGCATGGCAGAAAGCCACCCAAGAGACCTTTCTCTAGATTCTCTAGGAGATGATCACCTCAGGGAAGCAGAGAATTCAACAGCACAGGTATGATTGATTGCAAAATACGAGGCTTACACAAGCTGTATGTAAAAGTTTAGTCAATTTCTTGTATGTTTCAACTCTTATTAGTTATTGTCATAAAAACCTCTCATATGGAACTGTACAGGTGCAACCTAAGATCATAGACACAGAGGAAGTACACACAGAGGAAGTCACCAACGAACAAACCATTGAAGGTAATGTTATCCCACCGGAGCCAATAAATGAAGAAAAATTGGACTCTCAAGAAAATGATAAGGAGGAAGCGGAGGACAATAATGAACACAGCACAATAAAAAGCTACACAAGAGTCCTTTCTCTAGATTCTGTAGGAGATGATCAACTCAAGGAAGCAGATAATTCTACAACAAATGTAAAATTGAATGTAAGATACTACTACGCTTACTCGAGTTGCATGTAAAAGTTTAGCCAGATCTTGTTATGTTCCAACACTTGCTAACATAAAACCCTCCCGTATTGAACTCTGCAGGAGCATCCTAAGATCGCAGACAAAGACAAAGTCACTAACGAAAAAATCATTGAAGGTAATGTTATAACATCGGAGCTAATTGAAGAAGAAAAAATGGACTCTCAAAAAAATGAAAAGGAAGGAGACGAAACCAATGAACAGAGTGCAACAGAAAGCTGCCCTAGAGACCTTTCTCTGGATGTTGTTGGAGATGATCAACCCAAGGAGACAAAGAATTCTACAACAGAGGTGAGATTGGATGCAAGATATTATGCTAACTCAAGTTGTATGTCAAAGTTAAACCAATTTCTCTTATATTTCAACACTTAATAACATAGAATGCTCTTGTATCGAACTGTACAGGTGCATCCTAAGATCACAGACAAAGAGGAAGCCACCAACGAACAAACCGTTGAAGGTAATGTTATCACACCAGAGTCATTTGAAGAAGAAAAAATGGACTTCCAAAAAAATGAAAAGGAGCAAGGAGAGGATACCAATGAACAGAGCATAACAGAAAGCTACCCTAGAAAACTATGTCTAGATTCTGTTGAAGATGATCAACTGAAGGAAGGAAAGAGTTCTACAACAGAGGTAAAACTGAATGCAAAATATGAGGCTTACCTTGTTTCAAAAACTAAAAACAAATACTAGGCATACCCAAGTTGTATGTCAAAGTTTAACCAATTTCTTTTATGTTTCAACACATAATAACATAAATCCCTCTCTTATCGAACTGCACAGGTGCAACATAAAATCGCAGAAACAGAGGAAGTCTTCAACGAAAAAATCATTGAAGATAGTGTTATCTCACCAGAGCCAATTAAAGAAGAAAAAATGGACTCTCAAGAAAATCTAAAGGAGGATGGAGAGGACACCAATGAACAAAGCATGAAAGAAAGCTACCCGAGAGACCTTTCTCTTGAGTATGTGGGAGATGATCAATTTAAGGAAGCAGAGAACTCTGCAGCAGAGGTAAGACTGAATGCAACATAGTAGCTATCACATGGTGCATGTCAAAGTTTAGCAAACTTCTTTTATGATTCAACAATCATTAACATTGATACCACTTGAACCGAACTGTACAGGTGAATACTAAGATTGCAGACAAGGAGGAAGTCACCAACAAACAAACCACTGAAGGCAATGTTATTATACCGGAGCCGATTAAAGAAGAAAAAACGGATTCTGGTGAAAATGAAAAGGGGGAAGGAGACAACACCAATGAACACAGCATAACAGAAAGCTACCCTAGAGACATTTCTCTAGCTGTTGTTGGAGATGGTCAGCTCAAGGAATCAGAGAATTCAGCAGCAGAGGTGAGATTGAATGAAAGATACTAGGCTTACTCAAGTTGTATATCAAAGTTTAGCCAATTTCACGTCTACTTCAACACTTGTAAACATAAAACCCTATTGTATTGAACTGTACAGTTGCATTCTAAATTCGAAGACACGGAGGAAGTAACCAACAAACAAACCAATGAAGATAGTGTTATCTCACCAGAGCCAGTTAAAGAAGAAAAAATGGACTCCCCAGAAAATATAAAGGAGGAAAGAGAGGAGACCAATGAACAAATCATGAAAGAAAACTACCCTAGAGACCTTTCTCTAGATTATGTGAGAGATGATCAATTTAAGGAAGCAGAGAATTCTACAGCAGAGGTAAGACTGAATGCAAGATAATAGGCTTTCACA